>OX465096.1:75104777-75139777 GCA_949987625.1 Chalcis sispes
AGGACATGGCCTCGTTCCACACGGGGCACCGGGTCGCCTTGCGCACCGCGGTCTTCTTCTTCTTGACTCGCTTCTCGCCGCACAGCAGGCCGACCTTGACGAAGGGATCGAGGCTGTCTTTACCCGGGGCGGGGAAGAGATTGCGAGCCTTGAGAACGACGAGGGTGAGTCGCTCGGCCGAGGGAAGGTACGACAAGGAGATGAGGACTTCTTGAGTCTCCTCGGGCGGCTTGCGCTCGCGGCTTATCTCGCCCCAGACTTCGATGGGCGAGACGGTCGAGGACAGCTCCAGTTCCTCCAGGGAGATACGCACCGAGCCCACGACGTCGTTGCGGGAGAAACGATCGTAGTCCAGGACCTGCATAGCATTTATCGCTAGGTTAATCGATTATAAAAATTCTCTCTATATGTATAATTAAACTCAAATATTGAAATAATTAGCGATTAGAGATTAAGAAATAAACTCGTATTCGCTTGAATTATTCGATCGATCGATTTGAGCGATTGGATTCACCTGAAGAATTAGCGTCTTGTCCTGAAGCTCTTCGTGGCTGACGGGGAACTTGAAATGCTGATCGAAGAAGGGATTGGGATCGTTCCGATGGATGGGGGTTTGCCGTTTGCGCGCGTCAACCTCCGGGCTGAGGGTGAGCTTGACGTAGGGATCGTGGAAGCCGCCTTGTTCGCTGCCCGCCAAATCGTTCGCCTCGATCAAGTGGACGTTCAGGTCGGACTTGTCGAAGTCGTAGCTCAGACGCATGTGCAGCTTACCCAGATTTTTACCGGACCTGCGTATATATTATTTTTTTCTTTTTTATTTTTTTTATCTTTATTTATTTGCTTATTATTTTATTTTATTTTATTTATTTATTCGTATTCTCGGCATTTGGTACATTTAGCTCTCGTTTAATCGATTGGAGTGCCTCGGTTTTACCTTAATAAGTTTCGTAGACGGTAGCTTTCAAGCGAAAGAACTATAAAGTTTCGTTTTTCTTCGTTTGAAAGACGCGTCTACTTTGTGCGTATAGCATTTCAGCATTAAATTTTCATAAGTAAAATTCTATTAAGTATTTAAATAAATTACTTTTAAATTTTATCGCGTGAATTTTTAATCAAGAAGTCAAAGGAAATATAAAAGTTTTATTTTCCCAATATTGACTTGTCTTTTTTAAGGTCACTTTAAAACTTTCTACTTTAAAACAATTTTAATTTCCTTTATTTCAGTTGAAATAAATAAAATTAAAAAAAAAAAAAAAAAAAAAAGTAATATTTTGTATTTGTTACGAATTAATCAGTTAACAAACAGCGTAAATTTTGCACCAAAACATTGTTTGTAAGAGAAAAAAGGTAGTTTACCGTCGGCTACTGCTCAGAAACAATGGCCCATCCTTGCGTTGGTACAAGTCCGGTTGAATCGAGCCCAGCGGCGAGGCCGGAGGTGCGGAGTTTCCGTCACTGTGTGAAACGACATTTTATTTCATTTTACATGCGTCAACTTTATCCTTGCATTCACTCTATTGTACCTCTCTTTTTTTTTATTTTTTGAAATAAATTTCAAAAAGTTTGATTTTAATCTCTACGGCTATGGTTTAAACAAAAAGAGAGAGAGAGAGAGAGAGAGAGAGAGAGAGAGGAAGACAGATAGATGCTCAAGGCTGTGTTTAATCGGATTAATCGATCTAACGTTTTGAAATAAAATAAAATGAAGATTTTTTTTAAACGTTATTTTATGATTGCCGTGTAATGAATAAAAAACTTGAAAGCAATTATAAAAATCATAAAATATAAAAGAATTACGAGTCGGTACACGTTCGTATGTTTCTACTTACACACAAAGATTGAGAAGAAATTTATTTTTCATTAAATTTACTAACGACGTTGGATAAAGTTTTGTTATTATTTTCTAATTCATGCGTTATTTTCATGCTTTGCAACAATATACGAACACATAAAGGTACTGTTTCATTTTCAAAATAGTTGTATTCCCACGCGAGAATGAATTAAATAGGAAAGCTGATGTACACATTGAATTCGAGCCTGGCATTAGGGGCAACCATAACCGCTTATTGTATAATATATACCAACTCATCAAAAGTTTTATTGCGTATACACATATATATACATATACACACTTGACATATATTTATTAATTTCCGTTAGCGTTTTATATATATATATATATATATATATATATATATATATATATATATATATATATATATATATATGCGAAGAATCGTTTGCAATCAGTAGTTTATGAATTGTAATAAAATTGTAGACGGATTATTTTAATATCGATCAAATAGATAGAGGTTCTGCTCCTCGCACTTGTAGTTTATTCGATAGCCATTCATTTTGCTACAAATGCTTCAAGGCCGTCACGGTTTGTGAGATAGAATCCAAAGTTACTTTGGAAAAATTAATAAAATTTTAATATGATAAGAAATATATATATATATATATGTTCTTGAAATTATCTTTAGTTAAACAAAATTTTAAGGAAAATGTTAACGTTGAAAAATCCGTTATAGAATTTTACTTTAATAAAAATATATTTTGTTTTTGTTAAACTAGATGAAATTTTTAAATTGATATTTGATTAAATGTAGATAAATTATAAAAAACAAAAAAAAAAAAAAAATAAACAAATGAATAAATTGCATTATTGATACAATGGGTATCGAGAGATTAAAGAAGATAAAGCGAGTGCCAATTAAAGTTTCAAAATTTATGTACAATATTTTGAGCGCTCGCATTTGATTTTAAATGCGAAATTGAAATTTTTCTTATCAAAGGAAGCTTTTATAAAATTTTTTCAGCACTATTCGTCATACGTACTTTGCACATTAATGCATGAGTGAGATAACATTTAATGTTATAATACTCGCAGATACGTTATAATATACATAATCAACAGGAAAAAAAAAAAAAAAAAAAAAAAAAGAAAAAAAGGAACAATACGGCACTAATAATGAGAAGTTTGCAGTCTCGTTATCGATTCTTACTCGTTTACGTCGAGAACGGGTAAAAATATTGCGGGCGTGTGATGATAGAAAAACAAAATGAATGTACACAGGTACACGTGTATTAAGTAATTTGCGCGAGCATTTTTACATTTACCATAACCGTGAGCATCGTTGAAAAGTGGATAAATCATTTGGGGGATAAAAAGAGTATCGTACACATTCACATCATCGAAACACGTGTAGGTATATAAAAGGGAAGAAATGTAAAAACTCCATGAATATAAACAAGCAATAAAAAATGATATGAAAAACGACATTCTGAGCGTAAAAGAGAAAAGATATCGATAGAGTCGTTCGAAAAAATATACATACAAAAACAGGGAGAAAGAGAGAGAGAGAAAGAGAAACAGATACGTATTGTATCGTTAAAGAACGGAGAAAATTAAGATAAAAAGAATAAGAATGTTAACATCAAGAAGAAGAAGAAGAAGAATATTAATATATATATAAAAGAAACGCACCCGCATGAGAAAGAGGCCCTAGGCGGGGGTATGAGCAAGGGCGAGAGGCAGCGCGCGGCGGGTTTCCCCGTTGAGGAGGATGAGTTGCCGGTGGGCTGCTGCCCGCTGCTCGTCGTCAGGGAGATCAACGAGGACGAGGCCTGATGTTGGCCCTGAAGAAGGAGACCGCCGCCGCAACCGCCGCCGCCGCCGCCGCTGCCGCCGCCACCGCCGAGAATCGGACTGCTGCGCGCGTCCAGCGAAGCTGCGCGCACCGGTGAAGGTGACCTACGGGAGCAACCCCACCGGGCCTTTCATGTGTCTCCTTTATCTTTTACTCTTTCTCCTCCCCTTTCTCCTTTATTTTCCTTTATTTTCCTTTATTTTCCTTTCTTTTTTCTTTTTTTTTTTTTTTCGCATAATAGTGGGATTATGGTGATTCGTAACGTTCGAGCAGAATTTAAAAAAAAAAAAAAGAAAAAAAGCAAAACATCGCAATTATGAGTTTTTCGTTTGACTTTCTAAAGATGAAATATCTAGTCAGACTTTGTACATGTAACATTTGACCCTTTTGTGCGTCGCATAAACCTCGGAAGGATCTATAGGGGAATTGAAAGCAAATTGGGTATACTCATCCATTATGTTACCGCCGACTAACTGGTTATATAATACGGGGGATGGGAGAGCTGCTGATCTATGTATATGTGCGTGTGCGCGTTCTCTATTGTAGACCGTGTTATGCGTTGGAATTGATATTCCGAAGAGAAAGATGGTAAGGGAGCGGTAGAGAGAGAGAGAGAGAGAGAGAGAGAGAGAGAGAGAAAAGAGAGGCCGCATAATAATGAAACATCAAATTCGTTATAATTTTTTTTCTTTATTTATTTAACAAGATGACATTGATTTTTAAAAAACAGATCGATGCGAGCGTTGTTCAATAAAAATAAAGTGAAAATTTTAATTAGAATGTGGAGAGAAAATAAAGACTAAATTCAAGTTAAAATAGCTTGTTAATTTACAATTAAAAGCTTTTTATCAAATTCCGAAATTAAAATTAAAATTAATAAACAAGTTATTTGTTTGCGATAACGTACAAAATAAATTGATTCATCATCGAGCTAAAATCGAATTACTGGTCATCCGTATATGTATGATTACATCTTGCGAAATAAAATATCTATCTTGCTCAAATAAATTAGACGTCGTTGGATTATCGTCGCCTAATTTATCGAATGTCGGACACCAATTTGTCAAAAATTGTTATTCGATGACAGAGGGAAGAGAAAAAAAAAATAAAGGAAGGCGATAAAATATCGAATATTTTATATAAGTTAATCCAAGTGCAGAAAAGGAGCAATATTTTCGTCGGAATCTCAAGCTGCAATCGCGAGCCGCGGAAAATTCTGAAAAATAATTTTATATCCTATATAAAGGATACAGAAACATAAAACTCGCCCGATTCGATCGCAATAATGCAACGTCTGTTACCGTCTCTTTGAAAGCGAGCGAGCGAGCGAGCGAGCGAGCGAGAGTGAGAGATGAAGAGAGAAAGATGAAAGCGTCGAGATTGTTTTTTTATGTTTTTTTTTCAATTTCAACGAACTATATTCGCCTTATAAATTTTTGAATCAACGAAGAAGAAAAATAAAATAGTATGTAAAAAAAAAAAAAAAAAAAAAAAAAGCTCGCGCGCATACCTGGAGCCTCTACTGGGCGGATAGGACGAAGCCGCATGGAGGATCTCGTGATTGTGATGTCGTCCGTCCGGTCCGTAAGCTCGTATTTGTGGACTAGGTGTGCCGCTGCTCGAATGTTGTTGTTGTTGATGATGATGATGATGATGATGATGATGATAATGATACTGTTGCTGTTGCTGTTGCTGCTGCTGCTGCTGCTGATCCCCCAGGGGCGGCGTCGGCAGTTGCTCTTGAGAGCCCGTCGACGGCTGCCTCGAGAGGGTCGTCAGCGTCCTTGCCATCGCGAGGCCCATGCGACTGCTTGGCCGACTCTGCGCCAGCCCTGTCGAACCTGTGCTTTCGTGTATTTTTTTTCCCTCTCTCTTTTTCTTTATCCTTATTTTTTAATTTTTTAATTTATTTATTTATTTATTCAATGTCGTGTTGTTTTGTTTTTATTCGCTTATTTTTCTTTTTTTTTTTTTTTTTTTTTTTTTTTTTTTTCAATATAGCCCTTTATCGCGTTCGAGTTGAATTTGTAATTTCATAGAAAACGCTATTGCCTTTTCACGAAGTTTAGAATGAAATTTTATTTTTAGCTGTTTGTTACACGCGATACGATGTATTGTCTCGATTTTTGGCTCGAAATTGATTATAATGTAATTTACTATTTGTTTGAATTAAACGAAATAATTAGACACAATTCTGAATTAAAGCTTTTAAATTAACGATGAAATTTAATAACAAAAGTTTTGTTAATAAATTTATAATATTTATTAATTAAAAATATTATTTTTATTTGTAAAAAAAAGAAAAAAAAAAAAAAAAAAACAAAAGAAATAAATTAACGTATAATACGCATCGACGAATAAAGGCGCTTTAAAAAATAATCAACAAGAGGTTTAAACATCTTTTCGAAGATCAAAAGATCACCGAGCACATGGACCTTTGATTTTTGAAAATACATAAATTCACGAAGAAAGCACCGTCGGTCCTCGTTATGCATACACATGAGTATCGATTTTCAATGTCGATTTTAAAAATGGCGTAACCACCGGCAGCCAACGGCACCACCGTCAACTTCATCTATCGCTCTCGAGGTGAAGTTATTGCCTCTCGACTTCTGACACTCTCCTTATTAGCGGTTAAATTAAAAGCAGCTTCTACGGAGCAGCTATCTACGCATAAGTGCTGCTATTTCTCGTCCTTCAACCGTTATATACTAACTATTAGCGATTTTTACAATTTTACTGTCGCATCGGTTTGATAAAAGGTGTATGTATAGAGGTATTAAAACAAATTAACGCGCCTTTGTATATTCTCTTCTTTTCATGCGCATAATAAATTAATTTAAAAAAAAAAAAAAAAAAAAAAAAAAAAAAGTAACAGCGAGAGAGAGAGAGAGAGAGTAAAGAGTAAAGAGAAAAAGTATCCTTGCCTGAATCACTCGTCGTGGATGGTTGAACAGCATGCTGTTCCTTGGCAACGTTGAATTCCTGTAAAAAATAACAAAAAATAAAAGCAATATAAGAAGGAGAAGTACGCTATGGATGTCGAAGGTCGTTCAACGAGTTCAAATAGCAACAAGTGCGGAGTTTATTTGCTGTGTCTGTATGTATATATGTGTGTGTGTGTGTGTGTGTGTGTGATACGATGTGTCTCGTCCGTCTCGCCATCGAACTTATGTACGTCTCTTGTCTTGTTATCGCATTATCGTTTTTATGTAGTTCAATATATTTATTGTTTTAATTTATATATTATCAAGTTTTACAAACGCGCGTAAATATAATATTAATCTTTTCTGGAATTTTGTCGGAACCATGTTATACCGGTAAACATTTATTTTCCAAACGAAAAAAAAAAAAAAAAAAAAAAAACGATCTAAAAACGTAAAGCCTTACAATGTGCTTGAGCGGATCAATTCTTTCTTTATATACGTATTTGAATCGCTTATTAAATTTTTTAAAATTTCTTTGAAACGTATAACGAAGTTAGTTAACTATTGATGTACCATACATGTGTGGAAGCGATTTAAGAACGCGTTACTATTTTAATTAAAAATTAAAAAGTTCCGCGGAATCGGTCGAGTCCTTTACAATCGCGAAACGAAAACAAAAACATCGACGACGAAACTTTTAGGTCTGATTTGTTAATGGAGCCTTTAATTTTTAACATTTCTAAAAAAGAAATTTAAGGATTTATCTCGCGCGAAAGGAGTATAACCTGCGCGACTTACTTTCGAAACTTTATCGTTTTCGGCTAAAAACAAGCGAGTTTAATTGGCCTATGTTATACGCGAGTAATTATTGCAGCAGCACTCGGAAGGCAACGACGGAATTCAATCGAATAGCTATCTCTCTTTCTTCGTTTCTCGATCGTACTTTTCGAACAAAGTCGATTCTCATTTGGCGCTAAGAGGTATTCCTCGCTCTTGTATAGAGCCGAGAGAAGCTAGCGAAAATTTACGAAATTCTTCGTGCTCTCAATTGATGGCTGCTATCTCGTGCGCGTGGCGTTGCCGATAAATTAAGATTTCGATAGATATGTATGCATATCGCTTGCTCTACGAGCGCAAATTTAAGCGCGTAATATGCCGAGATATTTTCAATATATTTCCATGTAAAGATACCGTTTGTTCTATTATATATTTCGTTTTTTTTTTTTTTTTTATCTTTAATTGAAATTCATAGATTCTTTGGTCTCGTTGAATTTGTTTTTTTGTTTCAATTCTTTTGTTTTATTTTAATCTTATTCTTCGACTGTTTTTTTTTTTCTTTTTTTTTTTTTTTTTTCTTTTTTTTTGTTAAAACGGGAGAAAATTGAAAAATCAATGTTTCGTGAACGCGTGTAATTCGTGCTGAATTGATGTATATAAGTGAAAGAGTAAGTATAACTGTAATAAAAGAATGATAAAAGAATGTGAAATATAAGAAATAAAACTGACCTACAAAAGGGTCCCGACGTATACATATTTATGTATACGTATGCGTCAGTGCGTGTGTATTTTTATTCGTGCTATCGAGTATTCCCTTTACTACACTTTGATGGATTAAAAAAGAAGAAAGAGAGAGAGAGAGAGAGAGAGAGAGAGAGAGAGAGAGAGAGAGAGAAATAACTAAATGTTTACGATGTATTTCGAGATAAGTTCGCACAGAACGAAATGAGCTCTTTGAATTATCAAATTTATTTCTTATATTCTTTTACTCGTCTGAGGTCGCTGAACAACTTGAATGTTATTTTCAAGCTGCTTTTCCGATACTACTCCAGTCCACTTGACAAATTCTTATGAATTTTTTTTTTTTTTTTTGATCAATCGCGTAAGAAAAGATAAAACATTAGCCGCTTGCTTATGCTACTTAATATTTATGTATGTCGGCATGTATAAACACAAATACATACATACATACAAATTATCATTTCTCATGTTCGATCGCTTTTTCTTTTCTCACTTGATAAATATTTGTTTTTTTTTTTTTTTTTAATTAAAAAAGACACAAGAATAATTAATTTGGTGTCCACAATTTTGTTATTCTTTAGAAATTCCAAATATATCTATATTATACATAATTAACCGATAACGTAAGAGAGATAAGATATACGTAAAGGATCGTAATAATTTTGCGCGTTAAAATAGAGTGCACATTAAAATGACTTGATCGTACGTTATTAATGTTTATTGCATTGGGTCATTGTATCAATAAAAGTCTTTTTATAGAATGTTTTGATACGCCACTATAGTATCTTTAACTCAAATATAAAATTAATTGGATAATAACGAAAACATTACATAATATTTACATGTTTAAATTAAATCATATGCAAAGGTTAAATAAAGGTCGTGAGACATTATATTCTCTTTGAATAAACGGTTAAGAATTTAAGGCGCGAATCCAAAACTCGATTCTCTAGTAAAAGCTAAATATTTTTACGACGAAGCAACGCAACTAGTGCGCATTCTACGTTCGAAGCTCAAACGAAATAACGATATCAACAACAAAGTCATGGAATATGTGTACATTCGAACAATAGAAAGAAGTCTATACATAGGAGAGGAACGGAGGGCGAGAAAGTTCGGTCGGCCTTGTACTAGAGAGGCGCGGGTCTGGGAAGGAAAAAAAAAAAAGGGGTCGAACGCACGTATCGCGCACGAAGGAAGGTATACGCGCGCACATACGTACGCACGCACGTACGCGTACACGTACATAAACGAGCGCGCGCGCGCGCGCGTGTACTCGTACGAGAAAAGGAACGCGAAAACGAAAAGAGAGAGAGAGAGAGAGAGAGAGAGAAAAAAGAAATACGAGGGCAATCGAGGGTAAAAAAACTCGGCGTACCTCCGCACTGCCCTGGCTGTCTTGGCTATCCTGAGTGGATTGCGTCGAGGAGGAGGTGGAGGAGGCCACCCTGGACTGCCGCTGGGTCCATCTGCCCCGGATTATCGCCACGCCCGTTATAGCGCCGATCCTGCTGGTGGTACTGGTGGCGGTGCTACCGGGACCGCCTCCAGTACCGCTACTACCAGGAACGCTCGCGCCGCCAGCGGATGAGCCAGCCGGGGCGCTCTCCTGTTGCTGCTGCCCGCCCGCTGGCTGACCGCATGCTAGCTCGAGCACATCGCCGAGCACCTCGGACAACTTGTCCGTCACCTTGACGCACTTTAGCGCCTCCAAAACCACGGCTTTTGCAAACCGTTCGCCCTTAAATTACGCGACACCCGGTCGACGCGCGCTCCGACGCACCACGCTCCCCCTCGTTACAACGTGAGAATGACGATATAGAGAGCCACGGAAGGAAAGAAAGAAAGAGAGAGAGAAAAAAAAGAGGGGCTCTCGTTCGCGGGTGCGCGTTGCCTCTATTTCTCGCGCGGGGCTACGGCCGAAGGGACGTACGTTCGTACTACTGAAGAGGCGGCGGGCGAAGGCGGCGACGGCTGCTGTGGCAGTGCGAGCTCGGCGGCACGAGGAGCGAGCATATCGCGCGGCGGCGGCACACTGCCGTCCTCGCTTTGGCCCGCGCGCTCCTCTCGCTCCCTCTCCCACCTTCTTCGTCTTCCCTTTCTCCGTTGCGTGTCTCCCTTCCTTCCTTCCTTCCTTATCTCGGTGTCGCGGGTACGAGGGACGCCGTTAAAAAAAAAAAAAATAAAGTAGCGCTGCGTGCGCCGCAACAGGTTACTCCCCCTCCCCTCTGAGTCCCCACTTACTTCTACTCGTGTCCTAAGCTCCGGCCTTCTCTCTTTCTCTTTCTTCCCCCCCCCCTCTCTCTCTCTCTCTCTCTTACTCTTTCGTTTTTGCGTTGTTTCTTTTCACGCTCGCTTTCTCCCTCTCTTCTTCCAACACCTCGCCCATTTTTCCGCGCCCTCGAGTGGTTTCTGGTGGGCTTTGTTTCTTCGCGAAAAGATGCCACAAATTCTTCATTTTTTTGTTCTTTTTGGATGAAATAATTTTTATTTTTTTCTCGGTTGTTTTCCCTTATCGACGCTCGAGCGGTAAGTAGTAATGACACGGCAAGGTCGGCCAATGGATCGCTATCTATGTGCTCAAAGCTCTTTAATGTTTACGAGAGGCCGTTCTGTACAGGTCACCTTGTGTAAAACAGTAAAAAAACAACTTGGGCGTAGCCCAAGGCTATCTTTTAAATGCGTATTACCTTTGGTAATATCGGATTCTCCATACCCATGGTAAATTCTCTTCTCTATCATCTCTTTGGACCTTTTATACGGGAGCTTTAATGCCCAGGAAATTTCCTCGAGGAAGTTCGTCGGTCGCGTGTTGAGCGCCAGCTATGGGAAGCGCTATATGAGTGAAAGAGAGCGAACGGGAGATAGAGAGAGAGAGAGAGAGAGAGAGAGAGAAAGATTGATTCGTGGGTGGCGAATCAGATGGTGGCGAAACGGAGATAGAGAAATAGTGAAAAAGGCAAAGAGAGAGGTAGAGAGGTAGAGAGGTAGAGAGAGAGAGAGAGAGAGAGAGAGAGAGAGAGGGAGATAACGGAGAGCGAACGCTGTATCGATCGCTATTGCCGCCGTGAGTCCGGACTCCCTCGACTTAAGCGCTCGGCTATGTGACCCATCGAGCAGAGCCACCGCTGCCGCCGCAACAAGTACACGTCATTCCGTGCCAGCGAGCTCTACCTCTAAATTTCTGTCTCTCTCTCTCTCTTTCCCTTTCTTTCTCTACTCTATACGCACAACGTTGTTTCGAACGTTGCTCCCCTCCCACTCTTTTTCTCCTACATTGCGCGCGCGCGCTCGTGCGTGTCTGCGTTTGCAAAGCAACTTTGATGTTTACTCGAGCTTCCGTTTATGTTTGACTTTCCCTCTCTCTTTTTCCTTTATTTTTTTACTTTTTCATTTCTCGTCGATTGCACACGACGATCGGAATGGCGTAAATGGTATAAGATCGTAAAGATGACTTATACTCCGTGGAAGTAAAAAGGGAAGAAAGAAAGAAAAAAATATATTTATTTCGTAGCTTTTCAAAATTTATGTAAAAGAATAACGATTTTCAAGCATTTCAAGGCTTAAAGAAGGTAATCGTACGATAGCGTTATTACAAATGCTTGAGCTTCAAAAAAGGTAAAGATTAACTAATAAAAATATTTGAATTGACAGTTTTTTTAACATTTTATGCCTAAATGTTTTATTGTTTTAAAATTAATACTTTTATACTTTAACATATATATCTAATAAAAACGTTTATTTTCAACACTGATCATTATAGAAATCAATAAAAAAATTTCTCATCATCAGATGCTATAAATTTTGATAAGAATGCAAATATTTTTAAATATATTTAAAGGTTTAATTTGTTGTTACAATTTTTATGTGTAATTTATTTAAAACTTTGGTTAAAAATAAAATTTATATTAAAAAAAAAAAAAAAAAAAAAAAAAAAAAAAAAAAAAATTAATTAAAAAAAAAATTGATTATCAATTATTTATGTAATGCTTCATCGCGTGACTTCATAATATAATGTAAAAATATTTAAATTACAATAACAAATGTCATTTTATCTTTTATATTATTATAATGCGTAATCCAGCATTATTTACGCACTGCTACTTAGAGAAATAAACCATTTATGTTAATACAGTGATTCCGCAGTAACATGACACATCATAATATTATGTTAAGTAGTAAAGACCGCGTTGAGTCAGCCCACGGTCGCTCGACTGCGTTAATTAATGGTACGTAGTCTCTCAACCCCTAGCTTTGTGTGAAAGATTTTGACGTTACCGACCGTTGGGAACTGGCTAATGGCTTATCATCTACGCACCCGACCTTGAGTTTTCTCGATAATTCCCTTAATTCTTCTTTATCATCTTCAACTTATCAATGTATCATCGATTTTTAGCTTTTTTTATTTTCGCGTCTGTGTTGCACATAAATTTTTGAGATATCATAGTTTAGTAAGAAAAAACGTAGTTTGCTCGAATAGCAAGCAGTTGAAATATTATTTAAAATAGTAATATTTTATAATTAAAAATTGCCTTTACTTTTTATCATGAAAAGTTTATAAATTTTAGAGGAGCGAGGAGAGAGGTGCCTACGTTAAATTTTCTCAGAGAAACCAAGAAAACCATTAAAGTTTTCTGCATTAAGAAAATAATTTTGCCCAAGGGCTTGCTCTTTCCATTAACCAAACGAAAGATTATAAAGTCTTAAGTGTTACCTTAATTAAAAAAAAAATGCATAAAAACATAACTTTGTGCATGGATATATATATATATATATATATATATATATATATATATATATATATATATATATATATATATATATCTTGAAACCAAATAAAAAAATAAATAAATAAATAAATAAATAACATAAAGGAATCGCGACAATCAATTTCAATCTCGGAATATTTAACAATATCCCGTGGGGAATCCTGTGATATTCGTTGTTTGACTACAAAATCAAGTATTCTTCGTCTGTTTCTATCTCTTTTATCCTTTATTTTATCCAAACAAAAATGGAAAAAGTTTCGCGCATTGACGCGCGAAAAGATACACATCGATAAATCAATTTATCACTCGTCTCCTCGGGCGCGGCAACTCAACTAAACAGCTTATTTCTCTCACGTGTACATAAACGTAAATATATATATATATATATATATATATATATATATACACGTTTATGCATACGTGAGAGAAATAAACTGTTTAATAAGATATATAATTAAGATATATGTAAGTAAGATAATAATATATATATATATAAAGGTTATATAATATACGAACCGTTTTTTGTACGGCATAATAACAGGTACGTGATTTTCGCCAGCAGTTTAAGACGTGACATGCCTCCAAGTCCTGGGGGCTACCGCTGCCGATGCTAATAGCGTCGGTGCGCTCGGGGCTATTGTTGCCATTGGCACCGACCTCGCCGCCGCCCAGCTGCTGCCTCAAAATTTTACCTTGATCTTTGCAGATCAGACTCGGGCATTTCGGCGGATCGGGCCAACGGTCCAAGGAGCTCCAGCTCTTTACTTTACGCCCGGACGAATAGTATCTGAAAATTTATTTCGGATCATTGGATTTGCCTGCGCAGCTTCAATACTTCACCGACCTCTATGCTTACTTTAAAAAAAAAACTTTTTTTTTTCTATATATATATATATATATTTTTTTTTTTTTTTTTCGAGGGGGGAAGGAGGAGAGTGTAAACATTAAAAGGGTTCTGGGAAACTTTTGTTTTTTAAAAAACATAAAAAAAAACATTAAATGAAAAACTAATTTAAAAAAGTAATATTTTCTGATTGAAAACTTTCTTTTTAACAACATGCTACCTTTTTATTTTTCTTTTATTTTTTATATAAAATTTATACAAAATATAAAATTGTATTCTATTGTTGTATTTAAAAAAATAATTTTAAAAATCAATCAATCATAATAGTCAACATCGATTTTACCAGTTATTCATTTTCTCGTTTATATACGTTTAGAAAATTTGATAACTAAATAAGGTCAGCGGAAGCTTAGTAAGAGAGAGAGAGAGAGAGAGAGAGAGAGAGAGAGGAAGAGAGGAAGAGAGAAAAAAGGAAAGGAATTGACGAGAGCCGGTTAGGAGAAACTAATTAAAAGTAGATCTCACCTGTAAACGACGATGGTGACAGCAATTACAAGGGCTAATCCAGTGCCGGCGGCCGCCCCTAATACCGCCGATGAAACCATTATTTCTTATACGCTCGTCCGTTTATCTCACTTTTTTAACCGTCTCTCGGTTTATCTATTCTCTTCCTTCTAGTACACCGGCGAAATGGATACTTTTTCTAAAAATTAAGAGCTCGTTATTCATCATGATAAACCTTCCTCCCTCGTTACTTTCTAAACTTCCTTTTATATATGTATGTATGTATGTGTGTATGTATGTGCATGTATGTACGAGTATATGTATGAGCTACGATGACCGAGGGCTTTGACGACCGAAGGAAGCCAGTTGACGAACTCGATCGACCGTTAATTGGATTCAAGAGTATTGCATGTGTAAATGTATGTTTGTAAATGCGTGCGCGTGCGTGTGTACTAGTATATATGTCGCAAACGACTTGTTGCTATATACAATTAAACCGACAAACAGCTTTTTTTTAACGCAACATTCGCCACTCGGTGTTGCTCTATTATTTCCTGTAACTGAATTTTTTCCGGCTGTAATTACAACTGAGCCAAGTAATTATTTTCTTTTTTCTATCGGATTTACTAGTATTTCTAGTTTTATCTGCTTATCATCGATAATCGATGTTTATAAATAGATTTTATACTGTACAGTTTCGAGTTGAAATAAACAAAAAACATTTCATTTTGTACAATTTTAAATTGAGGTAAAAGTAAAATTTTTTGTTAACGTGAATATCGAATAAGTAATTGAAAAAAAAAAAGGAAATACCCGCATGTTCGATTAAAAATTTTGCAATTACACGCACGTTATACGGTACTTGACTGTAGGGGATCGCTTATATAAAAGTTGCGCAAAATGATTCACATTATTTGCTCAAAGTGTCGAGCAAACTTTTTTTAACGAACAATTTTTAATTATAGTTAAAAATACTTGGAATTATTTTTTAAATTGAATAATTTGAATTTTTTTAAAGCATTATATCGTTAATGTCAAACAAGCGATGCAAGGAATTTTCATATGAGTGCGTATATTATTTTTTCCATATATATATAATATATTATATTCGCAGTAAGAAACGATAAAAACAACATAAAAAAAGCATTAAAAGATACATATACATATATATATACACACACGTAGGTGCGTATTATTTGGATAAGTAAATAAATAAAACCATATATGCAGAAATAACAACGGCGAAAAAGAAATCTCGTGGGCGGGAGTTCCTGAAAAATGAGAGAGCCTGGATTAGATAGACAGTATACAACAAAGAGAGAGAAAGAAATAGAGAGAGAGAGAGAGAGAGAGTAATAAATATTGGAGTAAATAAGAGTGAAAGTGATATATAGAGAAAGACAAATAAAGACATGAAGAAGCAATGAAGCGGTAACATATGTTTGCACGACGCCGGGAATCGCGCCTAAAGAGAAAGAGAGAGAGAGAGAGAGAGAGAGAGAGAGAGAATCACAACGCGTAATCAAGCGCCTTCTCCCTCTATTCTGATCTCCGAGGAGGTACACCTTCGACAGCTGGCTGCTCGTTATAAATCCGGTATGGTAAAATAAGATAAGCCGCGCGAATCGATATCATAAACTCACTCATTTTCACTCTCTCTCTCTCTCTCACTTGTTAAGCTATCTCTTGGTCTATTACATTTCCGAGCACGACACCATCTGCACTCTCTTTCTCTCTCACTCTGAGTTGATTTTAAAACTGATGAGCGGGTGAAAGGAAAAAGAAAAAAACGAGAACAACAATGAAGGGATTAAGGGTGGCAGAGCAGCAAAGCGCGTAAGCTATTACCGCATCTTTAAACCGCTTGGAGATATATCTTTTCCTTCGTGAAAACGCCGGACGATTCGCCCAAATCCTCGTCCTCCTCCTCGCCGTGTAGCGTCTACGTTGATTCAAAGGTATCTCTGTGCACATATATATAAATGTATATAAATATATACGTATATATGAGAAAGATATAAGCGTGGAAAATGAGAGCGCGTCGGTGGTTGTGGCTCGTTTCGATCGCGGCTCGAGTGCGACTGACGGAGCCGCGCGCGGTTCTCTCGTATCATGCCGGATCCCGCGCGCTGATATAGACAGAACGAGAGAGAACCGAGGCAAAAAGGAGAGAAGGAGCTCGACGGAAAGGTGGAGCGAGGGTAAAGGAGCTCGCTTTTTCGCTCTTTCTCTCTCTCTCTCTCTCTCTCTCTCTCTCTCTTTGCACGAGTAGAAGCGACAGGGTTAATTTGTTGTTGCGCCCACGCGACTCAACAATAATATGTATATATACACATACGTACATTTAACCGTGTATGTGTATACATTTCTACACCTTTTTCTATAAATGTATCTATACCTGTCAGTTCATCTTTTTAGGAACTGGACGCTCGAGAGCTTATTGCCGACGATACGGGTGCCCTTTGTACCTTATTTATTTTGTACCGTAGGTATAGATGCGCGTATCAGAGTATTTTTACCTTTCGGTTTTTTTTTTTTTTTTTTAAGAAAAAAAACATATTTTAAAACTGTGTCTTTCAAAAAAGGTGCATTTTGTTTGCTCAAAAATTTTATAAATATTTAAAAACAATACGCGAAAACTGGACACTCTTTTACGCTAAATTTATAGAAAATTCAAAATGCACAAATGTAAAATCGCGGCCTATGATTTACTTGCAATCCTACCTACATTTTAACGACAAAAAATCTGCGTACGTTGCAATTTATCGTGAAAATATGTCTTATATATTCCGATAACTTTTATCTATTTTCTTGATAATCCCCCGTTACGTCGATATACTAGTAAACGTGCTCATAAAAAAAAGTTGAATCTATGAACTGTAACGAACTCGTTAAAAATGTTAACAGATCGTACGGGAATCACGCGAGATGCGTTTACTGATCCATTAAGTATCCCGTGTCTTTTTATCATCGTCGCTATTTTTTCGCTAAGTGTTACTTTTTTTTTTTTTTTTTTTTTTTTTTTTTTTTAAATTTAATTTTATACTCAGGCGATTTAATATTTTTTCCATATACGCAATTTACGCTAGCGTTATTTTTATTATTCTCACGTATCGTGCACGTATATAACGAAGTGTTTAAATAAATACGTTTATAAATATATACGTGAGATTTTTTTATAACGCGCCGGTTTCATATCGTTGATTATATTTTTACATCGTCGAGCTCCGTATAATCTTAATTTTGTCAAATTTATTATTAATTATCGAATAAAACTCAATTCAATCGCATGGTCTCGGTGTCTCTGCGAGTGACTTTGCCGTAAATGCGCGGATTCTGCGAAGGGCGTATCCTTCGATTGTTGTGTAACGAAATTTGCAACGTCCTCGAAGGGTGCGCACTTAAAGCTGATTGCTCTTGAAGGATCAGAGAGAGAGAGAGAGAGAGAAAGAGAAAAAGATTTATTAATTTCCTTTTAATCACAAATACGATTTTCCTTTTTCTCTATTTATTCTACAATTTTTCTTCCTTTTCTCCTCGAACGTTTTTTTTTGATCGTAATGTTTATCAAGTCGGAGACTCGTTCTCAAATTCTTCTCGCGTCGACCAATAAAACTTGTTTCTCTCTCTTTTTTTTTTTCTCGAGAACTCTGTAAAGTACATTATGAGAGTAGACATTCGACTCTCCCTTGCTATACGCCATACACATCCAATCTTTTATCCTATTACTTTTTCTCCTTGTTGTGTTTCCTTTTTTTTCTTCTTGTTTCGTGTTTTTTTTTCTTTTCTTTTCTTTTTTTTTTTTTTTGTTTTACTTTTGTCGGTAACTATTTGCTTCTTTAAGTCCTTTTAAGATTTCACAATTTGACTTGTCGTATAGCCTTTTATTATCTGGATTATTCGAGCGCATAGCGTTAACTCGATCAATTTTTATAGTCAAACGAAACATTTTTATCATTTTTTATTTCATTTGATAAAATTCTAAAATACGTGCTCGAATTACTTTAGTTTTAAAGAAAATAAAGAAAAATTCAGGAAAGATAAATTATATAATATGCGAGAAACTATTGTCTCTTTATTTTAAGTAGAAAAGGTATACTAGTAGTTGTGTTTTACTAAAGCATTTACTTGATGCTATCCCATATATTTATTTTATGAACTACAAACGCGCTCGACGAGAATTTCAAACAGTTTTTAAAATTTTATTGGTAACCATAATACGGAGGATGTTTATCTTTTTAAAAATAACGATAACTTTAATCGGCGTATCGGTTATACGTATTCACCATTATCCAACTTTATTCTATCGTTATTCACGTATAATGTTTCGTAAAATAATACAGGTAAAGCAACATTTTTAACGAATCGCAACTTTAAACTTTAAGTACAACGCTTATTAAACGATGATGATATAAGTAGTATTAGCAATTACACGATTATTTGAAAAATTAATAAAAGGTCAATGATATTATATATTGTTACACATCGTAACGAAAGAAATACGTATTTGAACTTTTATTCATTTCATTGGTTACTCTTTCGATGACGTTTGTAAAATGATTTATGGGTATTTCGGTCGCACTTGGCTATCTTTATACCAAGATGGACATAAATTTTTCTTACTCGAGATCAAAAGATGATAGAACAAATAATTTATTTCACGTCTCGGATGATTCTTGATCCTTTTTTCCTTGTACCGTTACTTGTACCAATGCCGACAACTGCGGATAAAACTGAAAAATTTCAAGAGGATTTACTCGACATGTTCGATATTTTGAAAAATTACCGTAATATTAAATAATATATCAAATAATATTGAATATAATATGGTAAACATTACTATTGACTGCACATATGCCAAATCAGTCATTTTTAAAATTTTCGCCTGTCTATTTATCTGTCCGTCGATCTACGAATGCGCATTACTCGAAACTTATTTTGATGAAAGATTTTTGATAAAACTTGACACATACTATAACAGCCTTTTTTTCAAATTTTATTTTATCAAAATCGATTATCGGGAACGAAAGATATCCTTAATTTAAAGTTTTCCACGCGAACGAAGCCGCGTGCATCAGCTTATAATAAAAAATTAATAAAATCCCGATTAAAAATTAAAATGCACTTTTAACCAATAACGTAACGTTGATGTATTATTTTCAACCGTTGATTTCAAATAATTTTTCAGTTGAAAATATTATACATGATGTAAACAAATATTTCTTATCCAATCTGACAATAAAGTAATACATGCGCATTAATTTGTTGTTCGATAAGACTTGTATAGATAGGTATTTTTTTTTTTTTTTTTTTTTAATGTACGTACGATTAGACAATGATTTAATATAGATCGAAAGTTATTTTTACATTATTTGCACCGTTGTTTATTAGTTAAACCATCGCTTTAGGTAACTTTGAGCGAATAACATTATTTAATGGGGCTTAAAATTATCTCTATCGATTGAATATTCCTATGCTCATTTTCCTATTCTCATAATTAATTTATATAAATTAATGCGATATCGGATTTATTTATGCATTTTTTAATTTTATCATCCAGTTAAATTATTCAGTTTTACCTTTTCGATTTGACATCAATCTAGAGGTATCGATTGAAAATATAATTATGATCAATATATATATTAGGAAATTCTTTATAAAAATATGTATCATTTGTAAAAATATTTTTCAAAGCAGTCGGATGCAAATAAGTCTTTGTATCGTTGATAAATCCGCTAATCCATAGAAAGATGCATATTTTGAAGAAACTAAGATGCAATGGGTGGGTGTTTAGTTCGTCCGTATACAAAACGTGCAATCGAAGAGACGGAGATGAAGCTAAAGCGACCGAGTAAGCCTGGTTAACTCGTGCGGGGGTGACTTTACATATATATATATATATATATATATATATATATATATATATAGATACATACGCAGGTCGAATGATAAGAGAGGAGGGGTAAAGAGAGAGAGAGAGAGAGAGAGAAATAGTCGAGGGAGGCGAGATACCGGGTAGAGCAAGTAGAAGGGGTAAAGGTTTTGTCCGCCCGTCAGATGGGGCTCGCGTCGAAGTCGACAGGCGAGCAGCTCCCGATATTTCCTCTATCCCTGGCTGGCCGCTGCTCTTCGCCGAGCTGCGGCTGCAGGAGGAGACACGGCTGTTCTCGGACTCGCGTCTATGCGTGCGCGTCCATGTCTGCTCGCGCGCGCGCGCGAGCCTCTCCCCGCACGTACGCAAATAAAACAGTCGGTCGGTGCGCGCCTCGAGGTGAGGAAGGTGCGAGAGGTGCTTAAAGCCAAGAACCCACAAGAGCAAAGGAGTCGGCGAGCAATCTAGTCGAAAGGAGAGATAGCTAAAGGAAAAAGGCGAAAAACAAAAAGGAGGAGGAGGAGGAAGAGGAGGAAGAGGAGGAGGAGAAGGGAGGGAGGGAAGGAAGGTAGGAAGGAAGAAAGGAAGAAAAAATAAGAAGAGGAAGATGGAGCCGCCGCGAGTTGTCGAGACGGTGCGGGACCTCCGTTTCGAGAACGGCGACTATCTTGACTACGCGGACGGCGGCGTGTCAGATCGCGATAACGGCGAGTCAGCAGCGGCGGCAACGGGAGCAGCATCGACGAGAACGCCGAGGAGTAGCCGGAGTAGCTGCAGCTGTTCGTCGTCATCCTTCAGCCGGGCGGACTCTAAAGCTTAGTGCGCGATCGATCATCGCACATCGCATCGTTGTGGCGGCCCCCCACCTCCTCGTGCGACGTCGTTATACACAACGCGCGAGGTTTATACACAAGCGCGCGCGCACTCTCTCTCTCTCTCTCTTTCTCTCTCTCCCTTTCTCTCTCACTCTCGCTCACTCGTACTCTCTCTTTCTCTCTCTGTCTGTATACAAACGTTGATATATAACAGGCGGCAACGACAACGTGCGCCGATAACTCTACACACTGCGAGACTTGCCACCGCTCTGCAAATATAAGCCGCCAGGTAAGAATCACGTTTATTTTCTTTTATTTTTTTATTCTTCTCATTCCGTTAACCGATTTGCTTTTTGTAGAGCGTGTATGTGTTGTACGCTCTTCGATATTCTCCCCACAGTAGCTACCGGGAGCAATCCTTGCATTTAAAATGCTTTATTTCGCGATTTCACATTTTTACGCATTATCATTGTTATAAAGTATGCGCGTTATTGCAGCTCGATAAACATTTTGTTTAAACGCGAGTTTTAGGCATGCCGTAAAAACAAACCAGAAATAAAAAAACAAAACGAGTCTGGTATATTTTTATAACAACTCTAAATCAATCATCCGTAAAGAGCAAAAAACAAGAGAGAGAGAGAGAGAGAGAGAGAGAGATAGGATAAAGTAATTCCAGTGAAAACAAGCGCTGAAGCTCTCTCATATAGTCGCTGCCTGCGTCCAAAGCTTTCAAGAGTGCGGACGTGTGCAGCAGCGGTAACACCAGCAGCCGCGGAGCGGATACCCGCGTTTACGAGAGCGTGTATGTGTGTAACGAGCTGTGAGTGAGAGAAAGAGAAGGAGAGAGAGAGAGAGAGAGAGAGAGAAGAGGGCAAGAGAGAGGGATGGAAGAAGCTTGAGTTAATCAACGTGCACGAGGAGCGATGTGCGGTATACACATGTATGTAAGCTCCCACAGCTCCTAATTAAAGCCGCGAGTTGCATTAGATCGATAGTTAGGCAGAAGGTAAAACCTGTCGACTGAAAAAGTTGAGAGTGAAAGAGAGAAGTGAGAGTGGAGTGGATAGTAGAAGCGATGTTAGTAGCCGTAGAAGTTGACTAGTCGCGTGTTTTTCAAGTTCTCTCCGCCTAATCTATCTGTCTTTCTCACTTTCTCTCTCACTTTCTCTCTCACTCTCTCTATCTCTCTCTCTCTCTCTCTCTCTCTCTCTCTCTCTCTCTCTCTCTCAGCAACTCGTGCCAGAGAGGCGCGCGTGCACATGCATGAGCTTTGATGCCTTGCCATGCACATCGCACTTGCATTATTGATCGCGCCACTCGATTTGTATGAGTGGGTGTGTGTGTGTGTGTATGTGTGTGTGTGTGTGTGTGTGTGTGTGTGTGTGTGTGTGTGTGTGTGTGTGTGTGTGTGTGTGTGTGTGTGTGTGTGTGTGTGTGTGTGTGTGTGTGTGTGTGTGTGTGTGTGTGCGCCCATAGCTAGGAAGACTATCAGTCTATATCGTTCTTTCTTTCTTTCCTTTTTTTGAGGCTCACTCGCTCGCTCTTGTACCTTCTTTCGTGAGCCTTCCTAATTAATTTGCGTCGTTATTTTCGCACTCCATTCAAAAATTGGTACACGTGTCGTGATTAGGCAGACTAGGTGTCTCTGCGTAGCTGGTAGACTCGTTGAATATTCTCTTTTTCGAGGATGGAAAAATGTAGGCAAGAGTATGGAGAGATGAAGCATACGGAGAGGAAAAACCGCGCGAGAATGCTAATATGAGGAGGAGAAGGAGGAGGAGGAAGAGGAGGAAAGGTAGCAGTCGGAGGGATGGCTCGAAAATGACGGACATCGATGAATATCTAATGCTACATATGCATAGCACTTCGGTTATGTACGCGTAATCGGATTGAGGCCGACTCCCGACGCTCTCTCGTTCACCAACTCTCTCTCTCTCTCTCTCTCTGAGTTAGATATTGAGAGCATCATAAATGCTCCATCTCGTCCTTCTCGTTATATACGTAGTTGGACGTGTAGAGACATGTATATATATATAAACTCTATTCGCGCTCGACAAGCGCTGGAGCGCCTAGTTGTTGATTCCATGTCACTGTGCCTCTTTTGACTCTTCCTCACTCATTTTCTCTCTCTCTCTCTCTCTCTCTCTCTCTCTCTCTCTCTCTCTCTCTCTCTCTCTCTTTCTCTTATTGTCGGTAAACTGAGAGATAGAGAGAGAATATGCGCACGCTCCTCCTTTGGACCATTTGTCCCAGTTTATCGTGATTAGTCGTGCGCGCCCCTGTTTACGTATATTGCACACATCGACGCATGTGGATTTTTTTATTATTTTTTTTTTTTTTGTTTTTTGTTTGTTTGTTTTTTTTGTTTCTTTGTTTTTTTTTTTTTTTTTTTTTTTTTTTTTTTACATTTATGCGTCTGTGTACGGTTTTACGAGTAAAAAATATTATTGAAAAAGAAAAAACTAAAAAAGGAAAAAAATAATATCAAATATTACGTTTCTTTTTCTCGGCATCAATTGAATGAAAATTGATCAAAATAATTATTTATCATCTGCAAATTAATTGCACGATATGAATTTCATTTGTTTTTGTTCGACAACCAATTTTTACCAAACTCCATTTTCTTAACAATTTTTAATGAAACAAACAAAACATTTTACAATATGATGCTATTTTAAAAATGTTAATTAAATTAGAGCGATACGAGAAATGAATAGCGGCATTAATTTGCATTATTTGATCCAATATTATCTCGAACATACTAATACTCGTGTATATACATAGAGAGTCTTGGGAGAGTTACGTATGCAGAGGATCCGGAGAATCAAAGGTTTAATCACCGGCTGATTATTTTGTAATAATATCGAGTTAACGGAAAATGGCCAATGACGAGCGAGCTCATACATTTATATATGTGCATATACATATATTGAGCTTAATTAACGAATCAACGAACGGCAGCAGCAAGCTAATCAGCTTTCATAGTTTCGCGAGGAGATTACTGCTTTTACAAAAGAGAGAGTGAGAGAGAGAGAGAGAGACACAGAGAGAACATAGAGACGTAAATTTTATAAGAGCACGTGCCTGCGCGAGCAAAATAATGTATCATCGGTAAAGAAGAAAGAGAGAATGGGAGAATACGGAAGAAGAAAAGAGAGCGAGTATAAGAGAGTGGAAAAGATAGGTAGGGCAAAGCTGATTTCTCCAGCTAATTCCGGGTGGCAGAGTGACAATGCGCCAGCGGGGTATAGTTGGCTGGAACGAGGAGAGTGAGAGGGAAAGAGAGACGGAAAGATAGCGAGACTCGTGCGAGTAGTATTTAAACGCAATGCGCTACTATACATCTCTGACTTACTCTCTCTCTCTCTCTCTCTTTATCTCTCTCTCTCTCTCTCTCTCTCTCTCTCCGGTTGGCTGGATGCGCTTGGCTCGCGCCACCTGGCAAGCATCCAAAAACGCGCGGCGAGTAATCTCTCTCTCTCTCTCTCTATCCTTTGTTTACCAGATATATAACGCGATCTCGCTCTTTCTTCTTCCTCCGGTAGCTCTGCGCTTATCTTCTCCTTTGCTCGCGCGGATCGAGTCATTGTACCGTGTGTATATGCACTAACGCCGACGACGCTTGGGTTAAATTAAACGGAGTATACACATATAGGATTAATCGAGCGTGTATTTGTGTACGCGTGAAACGGTAGCGTAGCTGCATGCTTTTTCTGCTTTTTTTTTTTTATTTTTTTTTTTTTTTGTTTTATTCATTTATTGCGCGGAAAAACTACTTTTTTATCTTTTTTGAGAAAAATGTTTCGCTGATTAAAGTAGATAGAGAGGGTAGAGAGTCTTTTGTCTTCAATTTTTTGCCTTGTGCGGAGTTTTTCCTTTCTCTTTCCTCTTCTTGTTCTTCTTCTTCTTCTTCTTCTTTTCATTTTTCGTCCCGTGCACGAACGTTTAAAGGAATTTTGCAGAACGGATAGCTCTGGCCGGTATAAAGGAGTTGAATTGTAGTGCTTTTACTTTAAAATGTAGTACAGACGAACAATTCAGTTCAGCTTGGGTAGAAACAGCATGAATTATGCTTTAAAAATGTTTGAAACGTTACCAAAAAAAGAAAAGAAAAAAAGGAAGGAAAAAAAAACACGATCTGGGTCATACAGAGGAGATGTACATACGAGGATGCGTGCGTTTTCCTAAGATTTATGGCGTACAATATCATTCAAACAAAAGTTGTATTTTTGACTTTAACAGCCTCTGTGTAAAATTTAAACAGTGGCATTTAAATGGATGACCTTAAATAATTTTTACTATTAAAAAAAAAGCGACATGGATCGGACGATAAATTCATTGGAATCGAGCGCGAGCGCGTTTTCAAAGCTTTGCGAATGATTTGATAACATATTATTATTTATTTGCGATAAATAATAAAAAGTAAATGTTTTATATTCAACAATAAAAATATAAAAGTTCGCGCATAGTTTATTGCAGGGCTTGAAGCACCGATAAGCACAAATAAATCTAAATGCCCGTTGGACTGTAATATCTCCGTGGCAAGATGGGCTGGGAACTCGGAGGATTTGGTATTTTTATCGCGCTCCTCCTTGCGGCTGGTGCAACGGTCGTCATTTGTAGAAGGTATGTCTCTCTATCTTAATTGCATTGCAAGTTTAATCATTTGATACAAGATTAAAATTTGCAAAAAAAAAAAAAAAAAAAAAAAAACATTTTTCCACGTTGGGTTATATAGATATTCGGTCGGCTGGCAATGCGGACCTCGCGACGTGTGGATCATCTGCGAGGAGTGGCGTCGAAAACTCTCGTGGCTTTGGGCACCCAGAGAGGAGAAGGTGAGATCTTTTTTTTTTTCTTAATGAAAAATTAGTTTCTTTTAGAATAATAATAAATTTAATAAAATATGGATAAACGAATGAAATCATCGTAGAGTGCGTCACGAGTGTAAGTAGCGTAAGTCATGCTTTGGTTAGACGATATTGACAGTTTGCACTATATACGTATTACATTAATATGTAAATGATATTCGAATTATCTTAAACTCTTACTCGTGAATAATTAGAACCGGGACATTTTACTTATTCGAGCAAATAATCGTGAATAAATAATAAATCAAACGTCATTTTATTTTTTTCGGTAAGGTCGGCTTGGTAAAAGCACAACATCCTACCGCTCAAGCCGTTCCGGGCTTGTATCGTCAATCCAGTACAAATTCGTCCCAGTACATACTACACAGCGACAGCGATCTTCGATTAGACGCCCAGGGAGCATTCACGAGGTCGGTAAACTAACGTTAGACACACACACACACACACACACACACACACACACACACACACACACACACACACACACACACACACACACACACACACACACACACACACACACACACACACACACACACACACACACACACACACACACACACACACACACACACACACACACACACACACACACACACACACACACACACACACACACACACACACACACACACACACACACACACACACACACACACACACACACACACACACACACACACACACACACACACACACACACATATGTGATAATGTATGTCTTCTAATGTATATCTATACGTCCATCTTCGTGACCGATTATATGCCTCGCGTGTGCAGATTATTGAGCTTCATAATGTTCTTACAATAATCTAGACAGAAAAAAAAAGAAAGAGAGAGAGAGAGAGAGAGAGCAAAAGAAATTCTCAAAGCTCCCCACAGCAATTTAGGTAAAGCCAAGTAAAATCCGCGTGAAAAAATCAATTTTTTTCTTTTCGTTTTTTTCCTCTCACCGAACTTCCACATTATACTTTAATGAAATAATGCGAGAATATTAAGTAAATATTTTCTTAAAGGGAATCGAGAAAAAATGTAAAGTTGACAAGATTTAATCCACGGATAAAAAATTTGCAAGACATGCTCGCTTATTAGCATTTTTATGAGCGATTAATTAAATATACTTTTATCAAATACCACTCATAATTAATTTAACTTTAATATTTGAAATTGAAAAATTTAAAAATGTGTTAATTTGTATACAAAAAAAAAAAAAAAAAAAAAATTCATACACGTAATTCTTGGGACAGATTTGAAGCGGTGGATCGCGACCTGCACCCACCGAGCGGTCTACTGGCCACTCAGCAACAACAAATTCAGAGCCAGCAACAGCAGCACGGGAGCAGCAGCGGGAGCAGCGCGAGCAGCATTCCCCCGCAGCCGCTGCGTCCGGCGCCGCAGCCCAGGGCCACCGCCCGACCCCGGCCCTCGCCGCTGCGCGCCCCCACGAGCGTCGACTACCTCCGGCTGCGCGAGTGCGAGCCCAGTCCCCTGACGCCGCCGCCTCCGCCGCCCCCGGCCCCCGGCAAGTTCCCCCAGCGCATGTTCCTCTTCCAGCCGTCGACCGAGGCGGAATCGCCCTCGACGCCGCCGCTGCCGCCTCCGCCGCCCGCGCCCAACGCTCTCGCTCTCGCTCTCGCGCACGCGGACTTTGCCGCGAGCCTACATCGCACCGGACCCACCATGATGTTCCAGCCGGCCAACAGGTATCCGACTTCCCCTCGCTCCCCTCTCCCCCCTTGCCTTTCTTGCACTCCTTTTATCTTACTTGCCTTCTATATTTAACGATGCGAATCTTCCAGGATAAGCGATCACGATCCGTTGGAGGAGGCGAGGAAGATAAGGTACAGCGTGCAGGGCGCAGCTTTGAGCGATCAGCTCTTTGACGCAAAAGACTCGGACTCGGAGGACACGAGTCCACCTTATGGAAGCTACGACATCGTTCACGATCCGAGGAACAATTTTGATTCCATTTACAGTTCCCAGGTAAATTCTATAAAGACTACGTTTTTATCGTTTCCTACATTTTATTTATTATGTAAAGCTAAATCGATTGCTAAGACGATAATTGAGAATGAAGCCAAGTTTTTTGTCAGGTATATGAATATTCATTAGTTGGTAAGCTGAATTTTTTGTTACTTCTTTACTAAGATACTGGTATAATCGATAAGTTTAACTTCGGTGACAACATACATATAATACGGGTACAAAATATTTAAATTTGTTCTATTTAAAGACCTACTATATAAAGAACAAAGGAGGAAAAAATCCTTGGTCAAATAATAAAAATAACGATGAAAAACTTACGACTAAATTCTTGCGCTATTAAGAAAATACACATACATATATGTGTATACATATGTATAAATCGATCGTTTCGGATTATCACTTATTTACCGAGATTAATAATTTATCAATAATTACGCAAAGTATACCTCACCAGGAAATTTATTCTTTTTTCTAATATTATGTTAATGTATAATACGTAATATACGGAGTATGTAATTATATGTATGATTCAAGTTGTTTTTTTTTTTAAAGTTTTCAATCGCGTCCCCAAAAAAGCAGGACACTTACATGCACCGGGTCGTGAGTACGCGTAATCTCCAAGACTTGGAGCGCATAACGCGCTACATTCAAAGTCTACCGGACGCGCCGGAACCGCCCAGTCCCACCGGTGGATTCTACGACGGAACGGACGAGGAGGTGGCCAGTCCCGCGGCACCGCCACCCCCGGCCCCGCCCGATCCTCCCAGCGTCGCCGACCCCGAGAAACAGCATTCGGACGACGGCCCCGAGCCCACCACCGGTGAAAAGATATTCAAGGCTCTGCGAGCCGTCACCTCCCAGAGCTACATCGACGCTAGCGAGTTTTACAAGTGAGATTCATTTTTTTCTATTTCTTTTATCCTTTCTCTCCTTCGATTGCAACAAAAATTTACTCGAAAAATTGATATTTTATTAACGATGCTTTTAACGCATCGCGACGCGTCAACAGCTCGATTTTATCCTCGGCGCAGCACGTCCAAAACTTGGCCTTCGCGTCGACAGCCGTAATCGAGAACAATAGGCTCGACAACGCTCGGCAAGACGAAAATCACGCGCTTTCTCCATACGAGAGCAAAGTACCTCGCAGAGCCGCCGATCTTTACAGTCCCGAGCTTAACCAAGAGGCGCACAGAACCGCTCAACAGGTAGCCGCTGCTTTATCTGCCTTTTGATACTTTATCCACCGTCGTCGATTAATCGCTCGATTAACAATTCAATTTTTTTCAAACTTTAAAATAGGTGTACAATAGTTTACAAGACCCTCCGGCTTCCCCTCTATTGTTAAAAGACGTCGACCAGCAAGCGTACACTTTGTCATCGGATTACTTGTCGTCGGATCCAAGTTTTACGAGGACTTCCGAGGTATAAGCGATATACGAGTACAAGCGTTAATTTTACATAAGTTCGCCCGTTAAGATTCGCGCAAAAATATTATTAACGAGGGCCGCGTTACTCGTTTCGCCAGGATATCTTCAACAGCCTGGAGCATAACAGGCGCAAAAGCGTGCAAGAGCGCCTGAACGGTTTCCAGGAGCTTCTGGAAATGGACACGAGCGAATCGCAGCGTCGACGCAACAGTCAAGAGCTGCTGAGCGCGCTGGAGGAGGCGCAGCTCAAGCGGCGACTCGCCCAGCTGTTCGACGAGTGTCAGGAGCACCAGCAGCAGCAGCAGCACCAGCAGCAGCAACAGTCGCTCGGCGAGCTGACCAACGGCAGCAGCTCGAGGCGCAGCTCGTTGGGTCCGGACCCGGAGCCACCGCCGCTCGGCGGCCATTTCGAGGACTTTGCGAGTCTCCAGCGCGCCATCAGTTGCGAGAGCGTCTGCTCCGACACGAGCGTCGTGCTCAACGACCTCGAGGGCAACGACGACGAGGCGCCCGTCGTCGGGCTCATCTGCGTCGGTTTGGAGCACGACAGGTAAGTCGATCTCGATCGAATCCTCGATCCTCGACGTTTGCGCCCTCGTATTTTATAGATCTTTCAGGATAACTTTTAAACTCTTGTGTGTTATTCATCCGCGTTACACAAGGAGCAGTTTTTACAGGTGGCCGAATCTTATGGGGGAATCGGATTTAATCGTTAGCGTGTTAGAAGCGAGAGATTTAGTCTGCGCCGACGGCAGACCCGCTCAGAATACGTTCGCGAGGGTTTGCCTATTGCCCGACAGACAGACCCACGTTCAAACGAGACTGTACAAGGGCACCAACTCACCCAGCTATCAGGAGAAGTTTTATTTCCCGCTCGATGGTGGTCCAGTCGGCAGAACGCTCCTGGTTGAGGTAAGCCCGTTTTATTCGCAATTATGCCCTTTTGACTTTTAAACTTTTTAGAATTTCTCATTTGACTTACTCGGATTTATTCGATGAATCGCGCGAGATTCGGTTTGATTAAGTTGGAAAGATCCGAGTAAAACGTTCTTGATAGTCAATCGTCAAATGAGACATTTTGCATAGACATACAGATGTAAACATATAAAAAAAAAAAAAAAAAAATAATGAAAGCCGCTTGATTTTGAATCTTTGCAATCAACAGGTGTTTTCCTACGAATTACCAAACGGCGGTTGCGCGGCCGGCGAGTCGAGTTTGCTCGGCGAGGCGAGCTTGAGGCTGGGCCCGGCGCCGAGGCCACCGGCGACGACTTGGTTGCCGCTCGTCAGTCCAGCCTTACCCGTGCCGCAGCTGGGCGAGCTAATGTTTTCCCTGAGCTATCTCCCCACCGCCGAGAGGCTGACGCTCGTCGTCGTCAAGGCGAGAAATTTAAAAGGCGCCAACGAGATACCCGGAGATTTTTTTGTCAAGGTATCTTGCTTCTTTCTCTTCTTCGGATTTTCCATTAAAACATTATTACTTGTTCGTTTAAATTGAAATCGAGCGTCGGTGTTTCTTTCAAGGTCTATTTGCTGCAGCAGGGCAAGAAGATGCATAAAAAACGTACGTCTATCAAGAGGGGCGAAAAAAGTCCCATATTTAACGAGGCGATTATATTCAGTGTACCGGCCCACGCTTTACAAGTAAGAAAATACCCAAATTTTTATAATATATAAAAGCATTTTTATAAAAAAAATTTTTAAAAAAACGCAGAGCGTCCAGTTGAGGCTGACGGTAGCGGAGGTATCGGGCGACATTAGCGCTACCTCGAAGGCTTATTCGGTGGGTCATATCATCGTCGGAGCGACGACCTCGGGTAAATCGTTGACTCACTGGAGGCAGATGCTCGCGGCGTTGCGTCGACCAGTCGCCATGTGGCATCCATTGAGGAAGTGAAGAGCCGAGAAATGGCAAACAAATACAAAGACGCTTCGCGTAAACGTTTTATCGTTACCCTCCATTTCATCCTTCTTCTCCTCCTCTTACTCCTCTGACTCCTCTTACCTTCTCTTTTATTCTCCCACTGGCCTTCATCGATATCCTCGCTTTCGGTTGTCGTCATCGTCGTCGTCGTCGTCGTCGTCGTCGTTGTTATCGTTGTTACTACTGAATTTGCTCGTCGAGGCGAGAGTATGAGCGACGCTTAGCGTAAACCGATAGCGCCGTAGATATATATCCTATACTTTGTATTAAGTTAGTGTTATGACGAAACGCGATAGTCGTCGCGTCGCGCACTTTCTCAAACTTGGGCTCAAATTAAATATAGCCGGCCAGAAATGATTCTTATCGCGAAGCTTTATTTTATTTCTCTGCAAAACTTTTTCGAAAGTTATCGAAATATATATATTGTCCAGAGTTTACAAACTCTCGTTTATAAATAAGTATGTCTAATCTAGTATACATAGGTTCCTAATACACACGATACGTATACACGATTTTTGACTATTTTGGCACGGATATAACTTATATATACATTGATTGAGAAAAAATATCAACGATGCAGAATGCAACATAACACTGACTTATTATACACTTTATAGGAATATTTCCATAATGACAATTTCCGTAGAGTATAATTCCGATAATAAATTTCTTCCTCTGTGTAGATAAAAATTTAAAACATAACAAGTGAAAAAGAAACAAAAAAAGTAAAAAAAAAAAAAATTAAAAATTAAAAAAAAACAAAAGAGGCTATATTGACGTAATCGCAATTTTGATACTCCGTTGCGAAGAATGACAATATCATGCGCTTATGAGACACAGATATTATATCGACTAGTGTTGCCATACTTTTTCTTCGATTTTAATGAAAAGCTGGCTCTGGTTAATAAATTGAAGGTAATAATTATATTAACGAAAAGAGTATGCGCGAGAGAGTAAAAGAGATGGATAAAGATAAAGATAAAAAATCGTTATATATTATCGAGGAGGAGAATAATAATTCGTTGCATTTAGTGTAAATAAGTTATATGTATATAAAAATACATATATACATAATGCATTCATGCATCCGATACATCGTTGAAGCATTGTGTATTCACCGACGTTGTCCAAACTGCCTAAAAGCAAGTTCAGGAAGCCTTTGAAGCTTGATATATAATGAAATATAAAAAGAAAAAAAAAAATAAATAAATAAATAAAATAAAAAAGATGCATGCTTTCTTTTGAAGGCGAATAAACTTGTTATTGAACAGATTCATATTTTCGATTATATTTTAAGTACAGAGTTGAAAAGTAGCAGGTTCTTGTTAAACGCAGATAAATAACGGTAATAGATGTAGCTTCGAGAATAATGATTAAGAGAAAAAAAAACAAAAAAAACAAAAAAAACAAAAACAAAAAAAAAAAATAATGTTGACGACGAAACTTTGGTAACGATTTTTAAATTTAAATTCGGCGGAAACTTAACGCGTTTCTGTTTTATCGTAAATGAATTTATTAAAAAATTGTATGAATCAGAAGAGCGGTATTTTCAGTTTGCCTCTATAAAATTTCTTTTTATCGCGATTTAATGCGATATGATGTGAAAACGGTTTATTAATTTATGAAATGAAAATGAATGGACACTTTTAATTGCGTGAAAAAAACTTTGATAAATACATATTTATACTATATCTCAATATATCAACAATATTAATACCGTATAAAATATATCACCTTTATGAATATGATAATAAACTCTTGAGAGAAGCTTATAAAAAATTTATTAATCATATTTTTAAAACTTTATAAAAATTTATATTATGCTTTAAAATTTTTAAATAAAATAATAATAATAATAATAATAATAATAATAATAATAATAATTATTATTATTATAATAATGACGACTCAGCGAGCGATTAAAAGTGTCCGTTGAATCAACTTTTATACAAAAAAAAAAATACTTTCCATTTTCAAACTTGACTCATCGGCATTAAAGTTAAAATAAGGTTGATAAATAAAAAATAAATAAAAGACTTTATGTAAGTAAATTTAAAGAAATCAAGACTTAATGCTATTGGTTATAAATCGATATTGTGATTGTTGTTGATTTTAAAAAAATTTAAAGTTAATACCGACGTCTATAAATAATCATAATTATTAACGTTAAATTCGCGTCGAATTGTTATTTATCAAGCTTATTTTAATCACGAATAATTTTTCAAATTAATCGAATCGTCTTAAAGTGATCAAGGAATGCTTATTACGATCCTGTTCCTGTTCCCTTCGTATGGCCTTGAAAAAACTTACTATAACTTTTATACCTTTCGCACTAAACTATTGACAGAAAAAAAAAAACAAAAAAAAAAAAAAAACAAAAAAAAAAAAAAAAACAACAAAAAAACAAAAAAAAAAACTTGGCTCAACTAAATAGATACACACGCGCGTGCGCGCGCACACGCACACGCGCGCACACACTTACATATGCACACCTTCAGGTGCGCACATATACATTATTATATAAATGGGGAGACACATATTGTGACCCGAGTTATTGTTATTTCAAAAAGAAGGAGATATTTTTAAATTTAGATAAACAAAGTTGGTTCGGTGTTGTTTGTTTATCAAAAATTTGACCTCTATAACAAAAATGAATACTCAATGACAAATCATTTAAATGTTGGAACAATAATAAAACATTCGTTAAAACTTTTGAAATAACAATAATCATGAATTTCTACTTCATGATAAACGTTAAGCGTTGTTAATGTAAGCGACAATGTGAGAATAAAAGATGAGCATTTTTTAACCTATGCATCGCATCATCTTGTTCTCCCTTGCCTATATACATACATATACATACATATACATACATACATATATATATATATATATATCTACATATATATAGTTAAAAACGAAAATTTTTTTCCATCACTTAAAATTACGCGATAAGAATACATAAATAATATTTAAAATAATGGAAGAGAAAAAAGTAAAATAATAAATAATAATTGGTGAACTTCAGGTACCTGCGTATTTTTATCGGAAGCGCGGCGTTGAAAATAAAATTTTACTCATCGTAAAAAAGAAAATGTTCTTCGGATCCGATCAAAAATTATTATCATTTTTATTCCTTTTTAACACGATTGCAAAAGCGCGAAAAGATTAATCTAATTCGATTTATGCAGAGGGCGAATAAAACATTAATGAAAATGAAATTTACTAGAGATTATTCGTATGTATTTATAAAGAAGAAAACACACATAAAAATTTAATAATAAAGCGATAATTTAATCCACAATAACCATTTACCGCTATCGAGTGCAGCTTTTATCTTTTATTTTGAAGGATAATTTAATATTTAACTTTGGAAATCGAAAAATTCCGCATAAATATACAATATATAAGCGAATAGAGCGATATCGAAGACGAAGTAAAAAGAGAGAAAAAAAAGAAGACACCGCAAGAACATATAATTATTGAAAATCGAACGAACAAAGCGTTTTGCCCAATTAACTAGTGCACGCACGGTGGAAAAGAGATAATGGGAATACGACAATAATAGAGCCGACCGTTTTTCTGTTGTTTAACCATCTTAAAAGCACGTATATACATTCATATAAATATGTATATAAATATCTATGCATATACGTATTGAATTTACTCATTGAATTTTAGCACAAGACCAGACAAAAACCAAGAAACTAAACGCAACTAAGTTAAGATTTTTTAATTAACGGTACAGAAATAATATAATAATTTTAATAAATAAAAAATTATGAAACAAGTGTACTTTTTGCACACGCGATATATGTATAACATACACACATACATTCGATCTCTTACTTTCGCTCGTTTGAAGTCGTTTATTTTTTACAATTCGATTGCGA
>OX465096.1:75142277-75197277 GCA_949987625.1 Chalcis sispes
AGCTGCATTATCAGCTCTATTAAATCCTGCGTTGAATCATAAATTTTTATTAATATCAGGAAATTTCATTTTTATCCAACAATAATTTTGAAATTAATTTAATTAAATTGTAAAATTCGACATGGAAATACTTTCGTTTTGCATTTCTTCAAAAATATTAAGTGACACGCCGTGTCAAAGCAAACTATTGCATTGCATTCGCCGTGCAAATATCGTTTTCATCGTCGAGGTTGGATTAACTAATGAAAAGCAGTCTAGACAAGAGAAAGCTCGCGTGCGCGAACTGACGCGGAAAATGCGAGAAAATGCAGTAGGATATGCTTGGCTCTAGAAATACCGGGTTCCTTAGCTACTTTCACTACGTATAAACTCATTTGTCAAGTTGTTGCGAATCCGCAATTTTTTTTACAATCATTAAAAGTTGCGGACGGAAGCGCGTAAGTAGCTGTAAATGTATTTTTAGACTCGAACGAACTCGATGTAATTAATCGCTGAAAGTCTTTTCCTACATTACAATTAAATACTTAATCTTTACTTTTTTACTTTCTTACGTATGTACATGATTAACATCAAAATCTATTTAAATATTGAAATACCGAAAGCATTTTTTACCTTTTCCATATTCGGATATAATATATTAATAATCAAACAGGCAACGCTTAACTTTATTTCGTAAAACTTTTACTTTTTTACGCTAGTCATTCTTACCTCTCTCGATTTTCCTTCAAACTGTTCAGCTATTTCTCTTGGTAATCGTCCAACTTGATTGTTTAAGTTGCCGTTATCACCTCTGGAAGTTTCTTCGCCACCTATAATTATTCTTTCGGAAGATGGCTTTTGCAAATTTTTGTCTTTGGTGCGATCCTTTTTGTCTTGTTTCTCGTTTTCCTTGTTAGATTTGTGTTTCTCCTTTTCCTTCTCTTTTTTTTGATTTATCGTAGGTTGAATTCGTCGTCCGGAGTTTGGCGATTCACCTGTCGTAATTATTTCACCGCGTAATCGCGTGATAGGGGAACTGCTTCTTTCGATTGTCGTCGAATTATCTGACAAATCACGAGGCTCTTCGATTACAATTTTTGGACTGTTTCGTTTGTTTTCCCATCTAAAATATGATGTAATCTTAAGTAAAATAATAATTTACAAATTTTAATTTTTTTTTTCAAGTTTTTAAATGTTTCAATGGCAGTAAATTAATAAACTGTTTTGTTTTCTCTATTAAGGAAGTAATTTAATCCGTATATTATTTATATTGCTTTAAAAATAAAAATGGCCTTAAATGTAGAAGATAAAAATCATAAAACTAAAGTTTAATTATTTAAGTGAAAAAGTTAAAAGTTACATAGATTGAAAAAAAAAAAAACAAAAAAAAACAAAAAAAAAAAACAATACTATATAAGTATTTAAAACGAAGGATAATAAAACAGTTGATCAAATTGTTTGATCGAAAACGTTGAAAAATTATAAAATCAACAAACCTTTTAAGGGCATTACTGGATTGAAATCCATACAATTTTTGGCCCCACTCGTCTTCAATATTATTTTGCTGGTGTGGTTTATCTGTTTTACCGTTATTCAAACTGTTGGTGCTGTTATTGCTGCTGTTGCTCGAGTTGAGCGCAAAACGCGGTGGTTTCGATGGCGGCGTATTCGTCAAGATTTGCGCGTTCGTGGCTTTGTTCTCTTGTCCCGTGTCGGTTGCGCTCGCGATACCGCCAAGTCGCGGAGAATTATTGCGACTGTCGCGCGCCAGATTTTCGTTATTTTTCCAGGCATTGTTTACCGCCGCTGACGAGTTTAGAGACGAGGTTGAACTCTTATGGGAAAGGTCGTCGAACTAAAATTGTGCGATAAGTGTGTTAGTTAAACGAAATCGGGAAGAAGAATATTTAATGTAAGTATTTTTTTAATATTTAAGGTTTTTTTTCTTTTTTTTTTTTTGGTTTCTTTCATTCATTTATCTTTTAATAACAAAAAAAAAGCAATGCTCATTGAATCGTTTAAAAATAATTTTATTGTAGCTAAAGGTTTTTATTTCGCCTTGTCTAATTGAGAAAACGTTGTTACCTAACGCGCGTCATATATTTCATTTTTTATCGTCCAAGCAGTATTGTAGGTATCAAACAATAAAAATGAAATATACGACGCACAGTAAATATTACACAGTATTATTGTTCTTTTAAATGCATTTGAACATTTTTAACGTATTATCGACGTATTAAAATTATTGCATAACGCAGGTTAAAGAGAAAAATATATTGAAAAAAAACAAAAAAATAAATAAATAAATAAAAGAAGCTTAATAATTACCGTAAATTCATCCTCTTCGTCACTGACAACACCAGGATCGGCATCGCCTTGCTCTTGACCCGCGGTCCTTGGTCTCTCTCTAACGCGAAACTCTTCCTCGTCGCAGATATCGTCTAGTCTGCCTTTGCTCCTGCTTTTGCCCTTGACTTTGTTACCGATTGATTTGGCTAATTTCTTCAGACCCTTGCGTTTTTCGAGACTACCGATACTCAGTAGACTGCCGCCGAACGACTGAGCCGCAGACGACAGTTGACCGAGGGAACTTTTGTGTCGTTCCTTTTTCGTCAGGTCGGTTAAGCTGCCGGCTCGAACGATGAAACCGATTCTGACCTCGAGTTTGCCCCGTTCTTTTGTGTTCTCCTTGCCTGGTTTGCCGGCCAACTCGTACCTGACGTTTGCAAAAAATTTTAAGATTTTACATTTTTGTGCTTTCACTTTTTTTTTTTTGTCTCCAATTGATTTTGATGTTTTTGGTCGTTTTTTGCACGTTTTCTTCTTTAAAATCAAGAAGAACGCAAATCAATTGATAAAATAGTTGTTATTTTCTTTATAACGTGACTTATGATTGGAAAATTTTCCGATTCAACGTTATTTTTAATCGATTGTTTTTATACACAATGCACGTAAATTAATTATAAAAATTAAGAAAAAAATTTTTGTTAACAATTAATTAAAAATGAATATTGAATAAAGGCTATCGATTGGGAAAAAACGTGGTTTTAGCGTGGTTAGCTTGTTATGAAACTTGTACATATATTAAAAGTTATGATAATATGATAATTTATTGTAATATATGACTCACTACAAGGAAGCAATAACTTCTTATGAATTCTCCATTCACAAAACGCGCTCTCGTTCTATCCTTATTAAATTCTTATTAAATTCTTCTTAAGTATCTTAATAAATTCTTCCATCTTTTTCCACACCGCGCATAATAACGCGTTAGGTACACGCCGTCTACACCTCATACTCATTCAAGCTCGCGCAATAACAATAACGTTCGCGGTAAAGCTGACGGCGTCATTTTTAAAATCTTTTTTCTTCCTTTCTCCGGCGAGATACTTTCAAGAAATTACGATTAAAGAAAAAATGATAAAGTCTTACCATCTGTTCTTGGGCATCTCGTAAATATCGAAGCTGGACAAGGGTATGCGCACGGTGCCGAGGAACTCGTCGACTCCGAGGAAGTTCCGGTGGTAAGCCGTGAGAACGATCTCGGCGGTATTGCCCTGCTTCGGTATCTGCAGTTCGCATTCCTCGTGCCATTCCACATTCTCGCTCGCCTTCTCCTGTACCGAAGTCTGATACTTCTCTTTTCCCAGGGCTATCGTCACGAAGCAGTCGTTCGTCTCTAATGAACAGAGCAGATGCTTGTTATTCGTTCTTTTTCCTTTTTTTTTTTTCTTCTCAGCGAAACGACCGCGATTGTCGTGGGTTTCGGTATGACCCGATTTCTTCGAGACTTTTTGCCAAACGGTTGGTTAATTAAGAGTTTCGGCATGCGTGAGATCTGAATTCGGCGCTTGAGTATCGTTTACGCATAGATCATTGTTTAATAAGAAATATTTTCATTTTATGTATATATAATATTATGATTGAAGCGTTTTATTTTAAAGTGTTTGAATCTCGATGCAAGAATGCTTCGATAATTTTCATTAACTTTAAAATTATTTCAAATATTATAATTTTTTTTTTTTTTTTCCAATTTACATTTTTTGTTGAACATTGTCAAAAATTTTATTTACAAATTATTATAATAATTTGATCATTTATAATATTTGCTTAAATGAAATAACTAAAATTTATTACTTTTGAAAAAAACTGTTATTTTTTTTACAAAAATATTATCTTAAAAACAATTTTTTTTTTTTCTATTAATATTTAAATATTTTAAAACGATGAATTCATTGAATACGAATTGTCGCCATTTAAGTGCAAGAGTTCCGTTATTCAGAAAGTCACTCACATTATATACTTCGAAATCCGTTTAAAATAAAAAGTTGATCTATTTTTATCAGAATATGATAATTTTTAATTTAAATTTTTTTTTACCAATAATGATACTCAGTTAAAAAATAATAAATTTTTTGTTTAACATAAATAAATCTAAACATGCAACATATTATAATTTGAACTACATTCGTTGAACTTAAAAGGTTTCACTTTCTAGCCATTCAGAAATTAGGGCGAACGTATTCTTGTGCACGAATCGGTCTTCTTCACACAATGGATGCTTTTTAATTAAGAAAAAAAACAAAAAAAAACCATAATTTTATTATTCAATTACTCAATAGCTCATAAATTACATGCATTTTAAACATTTAAACATGGAATTTAATTGTATTAACTTTTAAAAATAGTTCTTTGTCACCTTACTCCTATGTGTCACCGCTGATAAGGCGGAATTTAGATAAGTATTTTTCGTACAATTGATCAAATTAATTAAAGTTCATTCATCTTACATACTGTAAAATTTAACATTTTACGAACTACCATACTATTTTTTAAAAAGTAACAAAACATTCGTTTGTTATTTATTAAGTGAATACCTGTTAAGTCACGTGTAATTGTTATTGAAACGTCACTCAAAATAAAGAGGCCGAGTTTCGTTAGCGGATCAGTATTTGAAACAAAAACAATCGCGTGTTCGATGTCGATACAATCAAGACTCATTCGTTTAGCAAAATCAATCGAAGAACCAAACAATAATAAGGAATTGAAATACTCACTATTTTTTCCCTTGGTGATGAGACCTTTGGCGCGTTGAACTGCAATATAAAAAGAAGGTCACTTGAGTAAGATTAATACAAAATAAAAGAACAAAAGAAAGAAAAAAATCGTGTGGGTATACAGTGTGTACGGGGCCGAGTGCGCCGAGTATGCTAATGTAAATAAACCGCTGTGGCGCGCGGAGGGACCAACGGCTGATGAGGTACCAGGTGAGTGTTCTCATAAACGTTACGGTACCTTACCAGCCGTGGAGCGCGAGGTTTTGCGAGGCGAACGGAAAAATTGTACAAAGGGGTAGCCGCGATAATTGCTCGTAGGATGCCATCGCATAGGAATTTATCATTCGATGTACGAAACGTACGTGCATGCACGCGCATTACACAGCACAGAACAGATACAGATACAGACACATATACACACACACACACTCACACACTCACCCACGACATGGACGTGCGTCGGGCTCCACATGCTGCACGGCCTCTTCGCGAGAGACTTTGCACTCGATTATTTATTTTTTTCACACGCCGCTTTGATTCTCTCTCCCGCGACGATGTTTCCGATTTTCTTCGCAGCTCGGTCGTGACGAAGAAAACGAGAGAAGATATGCGATCGAGTACCGATGACAAGTGACAACTAAGAAGGAGAGAGATAAGTGGACGCTGACGGACTCGCGGTTACTCGGCAGGTATACAGCTGCGCGACGCTCTCGCGCCACACGGTGAAAACGAGAGACCGAGTAAGAGACATAGAGAAAGAGAGAAAGAGAGAGATAGAGTGAAAACCAATGCGCACCTTCCGCGCGCAGTTTTACTTCTCAGGTGCGTATGATCGACTAATGGCGCCCTACGGTCATAACGAATTCAAATGCGATTTTTCTGGTGGATCAATGAAATTTTTTATTGTTAATAATTTATGCATTCTTACAAAGAATTACATCACGCTTTATGAATAAAAAAAGTTTTTTATTATATTTCACAATAACATTTGATTATATTTTATATATTTGAAAATTTTAATTTGTTTAACTACTTGTTGCTATTTCGAAGGTGTTTTCAAAATCATTTTTATAACTGTAAGAGTTACAAAGTTTTTAAATTTTTCCAATATATCTAATTAATTCGTACATAAGGCATAAATTTGTGTTTGAGCATTCGATTTTCGAAAAGCCAACATAAATTAAGCAAGCGTTCATATTCGTGTTCGTACTCAACAAGTCGTCGGTATACAACATACACGAGTTACATTGTGAAAGTGTGTCGGGGCCTCTTAGAGAGATGACTAAGGAGTGACGTGTCTCTCTATCTCTCTCTCTCTCTCTCTCTCTCTCTCTCTTTCTTTTTCTTTCTCTCTCACGCGTGCTTAAATGCTAAAGAATGCTGTCCTTAAAGCATGCAGAGAGGCATTTTAATAGTGCACGGAGCGAGTGGCAAAAGCCTTTCGTGCGTAGGTACATTAACAAGAGTGGCGAGAAAAGGCGAGCGGACCTTTGGTGTATTAAAATATGAACATCCAAGGGGCACGCGGTATACGTCGTCGCGTCACGAGGATACGATAAGCACGCGCGGCAGAAGTGCGAGCTAATCGCGTATACGAATACGCCACTCGAGTGAAAATCGGAGCCGAGTGCGAATATCGTAAAGGAGAAGGAGGAGGGCGAAGAGGGGGTAGAGCGGCCTTAGGTGTTGCGGCCGTATTCTCCAGTGAGCGGGCGACACTATAGACACATCCACGCGCGCGCGCGCGTCAGCAAGAGATAGATAGATAGAGAGAGAGAGAGAGAGAGTAAGAGCGCCGAAGATCGGCACAGGTGCTGCTGCTGCTGCTACTCCGAAAGGCGCACGTGCATACGGGAGAATCACCGCAGAGTGGGCAGGTACACCGCCTCAGTTCGGTCCATCGTTCGGCGTCGTCGTCCTACCGCTGTGCTGTCGGATTTTCGGTGTAAGTAAGATCCCCGTGTATCGGAGGAAAGAGCGCAGAGAGCGAAGACTATAATGATGGACGAGAAAACACCGTGCGCGAGGCTCTGCCACATCGTCAAGTGGGACGACTTTGACGGGTACGGCTTCAACCTACACGCGGAAAAGGGCAAGAGCGGCCAGTTTATCGGTAAAGTCGACGAGGGCTCACCCAGCGAAGCCGCTGGTCTCCTGCAGGGCGATCGGATCATCGAGGTAAACGAGATCAACATCTCCAATGAAACGCACAAGCAGGTGGTCGAGCGCATCAAGGCTTTCCCCACAGAAACGAAACTCCTGGTGGTCGATCAGCAGGCCGACGATTACTTCAAGGCCAACAACGTGCCGATCAAGGGCACAATGCCCGGCGTTAAGTATCTCAAGACGCCCGAGCGCAGCCCCGCCAGCATCTTGCAGGACGAGCAAGACGCGGCAGCCGCGGAATGCAAACCCAACGGCAGCGAGCATCAGCCCAGTAGTGTACGTATCGTATACTTTAAAACTCAACAGCATCTTGTGTCTTTCTCTCAGTTTTTCTCTCTCTCTCTCTCTCTCTCTCTCTCTCTCTCTCTCTTTCACTATCTTTCTCTTACTCTTACTCGCTCGCTGATTCTGTTTTATTATTTTCTTTTTTTCGTATGCCGTCGTTTAAATGGAATGCAAAGAATGTCGCGATTGGTGAAACTGTTTCGATGAATAAATAATCGTCATGCTCACATTTTAGCTACCTATATTTAGTGATTACGCGCTTTTTTATAGGCATATCTATTATCGGGATGATTACTCGACGAATCTTAAAGATCGCGGTTTTAACTCATGTATATGTATATGTAAGTGTACGCAATATAGACCGCAATAGTATAACTAAATGTATAATGTCCCAGTGCGATATATACATGTATATGGGAGATGTCCTAGTAACACTTTTAGATACTCTGGTCGGCCATTAGCGTATGTTCTTTAATGGTTAATGCTCGAGTTTATCGTGTCATTTAGCGCTTTCCACGGCCATATGTTATATCTCTATATTCGTGTATCCCTTTTGCGTTTGCTCTCGAACCGCCGCTCGGGAAAATTCCTCGGCGACGGATTGCGAGTGAGAGAGATAGAGAGAGAAAAAGAGGTATACACAGTGTGTACGCACGTAAGTGCAGTGAGAAAGAGAGAGAGAGAGAGAGAGAGAGAGTGAGAAAGAGAGAGAGAAAGAGAGTAGACATCGCCCTGAGATTATTCTCACCTATCAGTTGCTTATACCTGCGTATATATCTTTCTCTCTCTTTTTTTGCGCGTATCGAACGTCATAATTCTCAACTTACACGGCTACTAAATATGCTATTATCCTTATCTTATCGGGCGTGCGAGCAAACGCGAGCAAACGTCGCCGATACAACGTACGCATATTATATATTGTACTTTTTTGTATGTTGTATATAGTCGTCGCTACCGTGTTTTTCATTCTATCTCTCAATTTTGTTTCTTTTTTTTTTTTTTTTTTTTTTTTTTTTTTTTTACCGAAATCGGATGAACGTGAACGATGATACATCCTGTTTACGAGGGAATTTCGTTGTCTCGTCGGTGTGTGTAATCGCGCGTGGCGGTGATTTCGGCTTCTCTTCCGTCGCGCGCTCGGTCGATAAGTCGATTTCCGCAGGATAATTTATATATCTATACTATAAGAAGCAAGTTTTCTAACTAATCTGTTTATTGTGTAATATTTTTTTCTCGGAATCTAGAAATTTCCGAGAAGTTTGGCATTTGATGATAGCCTAGCGGACACGTAATTATTTAACGCGATTAAATTTTTAATATTTAATTTTTTTTTTTTCAATTTAACGCGATAAATCGCGCGTGCTTTAGTACTTCGTAAGTGCCGAGCGCTTTGCAATCGTTAAGTTATGTGCATAAAGAAAAAAATGTTATCAAGGCAAGCGCGCATTCCACTTAGACTATATAGATACATGACACGTAAAGAGGAAAAGTAAAAATAAAACTTACGCAGGAGTTTTTCTCGATTTGAAGAAACCCATTAAAATTTTAGCTTTTTTTCCTCTCGAATAATATACAGACGGAAACGCGCACGTATCATCCGAATGTTGCACACACACCCAACGCGGCCTTTTTCCGCTTTGGGATTGCGTAATTTTTTTCATTCATTGCAGCGAGTCTTTCGCTTATCAGATTATACAGATCTTGTATAACGAGGTGCTTTTGTGCGATGACTAGGAGGCTATATAAGCGCACTTGTGCTTAAAGGTATACCTGTAAATATTATATATATACATATATATATGCGTATAAACATGCAGTAACGAAAAACGAGTGCTAGTATGCATACGTATATGCATCGTATTCGCGAAAATCCATAACGATTGTATATAGGTATGTGAGAAGAAAAAAAGAAAATCGTACATACATATACATATACACACATACACAGAATCAGAGAAACACGCACGCGCGCGCGCGCTCGCTCGATTTTAACGATGGCCATCCGGTCACGAGTTTGCATGCGGTGATTCTTCTTGCGCCGTTGTTTTGTTTTTTTTATTATTCCTCGGGAGAATTGACAAGTCGTGTACGCGCGGAGACTGAAGTTGCAAGCTTCGTAATACGTAATGAACTTGACCAATAGTGTCGGATCTGAAATATTTATGACGAAGGAGCAATTGTTTTTAATAATTTAGTTTAAGTAAAGTACTTTTGGAATTGTTATTTTCATGTTAATTATGGTAAGCGTTACTTTAAAAAAAATAAGTAAAAGAGCACGGAAATAACGTGGGAATCGAAATGTTTAACGTACCATAAAGTGTAGAATCAGGAAAGGATTTTTAAACGACTTATATTTTTATTTTATCAATTTAAATGCTCATAAATATCTAGCGGAAATTTTTCATTACTATTTCCTTAAAATTTTAGAAAATGCAGTCTTTAGATAATAAATTTTTTATTCAATCTTTGTAAAATTGTTGATTTCGTTTTTTAAAACATAAGAAAAAAGTATATATATAATAATAATAATAATAATAATAATAATAATAATAATAATAATAATAGTATGTATAACACATAAATATACTCATAATTTATTAATAATGTTTTAACATAAATTTCCGTAATGCGAGCTCAAAAATTGATTAGGTGAAAATTTTAAAAGCGATAGAGAGTATTATATAATGTAAAATTTGATCGTTGATGTATATTTGATATAGCATTGCTATCAAGAGCTTCATTAAGAACATCGAACATTAACAATAATCAATCATTTAGTTTATAATCTTTCCAGAGCATTTGAGCGACATACATCCTATCAATACGAATATTTCTATAATTTTTCAGGGTACGAGCGACACGCACTCGATAGCTTCGTCGGGTGACGCAGCTATTCATCAGGAGAACGGGAACGGCTCCGCGTCAACGCAGCTCGACGACGACAACACGAGCACGAAATCCTCGTCGAGCAACAAAGAGACGATGCAGACCTCGAACGGCGCACCGGCCTCGGGTGGCTCCTTGAACCTCGCGATGAGCGCCAAGGAATTGAGGGCCAGATTGGCTATGCGCAAGAAGTACGACCCCAAGAAAGAGTCGCTCGGTTTCAAGGACAAGTTCGACATCGTCCAGAAGCTTTAACGAACCGCCGCCCTTCGATACCTTTATTCTCTTCTTTTTTTCTCCGCGCTTCCTTTCGCGCGCGCGCGCGCGCGTGTCTGTGTGTGTGTGTGTGTCTCTGTGTGTCTGTGTGTGTCTGTGTGTGTTTGTCATCGTTGGGAACGAGAAAGGCGAAAATTTAGTTGGGCTATTTTCTCCGTACAAGAGTACTTACTGGGCCGAATTGCTGATTGAAATTACGTCTGCTGCTTTTTATCTCTCTCTTTCTCACTCCCTCTCTCACTTATCGCGCGTCTTATTTCATTCGATTTTGCTTTCTCTTCCGAACTACGTACCAAGAATGTCTTGGATTATATGGTAATTAGTCAAGCATTATCTTTTATTTTTTTTTATTTTTTCAATTTCATTCAACATTTTTTACTAAATTTATGTAATAATTAGTACGCGTTTCAAATTTCACGACCATGAAAAGAAATAAAATAAAAAAAAAAAAAAAAAAACGTACGTGACATTAAGTTACAGAAAACGCTTTCGAGACGTTGTACAATTCGAAATTTCCGAGAAACTCATCGAGAAAGTAACGCTACGCGTGTATTTTTATTCATGAGAAAGATTTCCAAGTATATTATACGTATCTACAATAATGTAATAAAGGCGTTAAAGTTTTTCCTCCGTCTCTAACTCTTTCGTACACGTTAACTGCATCGATAGGCGCGTCGACGTATCAGCGAAAAAGAAAAGAAAGGAAAAGAAGAGAGAGACGGCGCGCGAGAAAAGATGAGATTAGGATGAATGAAAGCAAAAAAATTAAAAGGAAAAGAAAAAGAAAAAAAAAGAAAAAGTAAAGTGCGTGTGGGGAGCCGTGCCACAAAGGCGCTTCGCGGTCTTAATTAGCGTTATGCAACAACTTGCGCATACGCGCGAGTCGCATCTTTGGCCTTAAGCGGTTCTCTCTGTAACAACGCCTAACCAAGGGGGAGAGGAGGAAAGGAGGAGGTGCAGGCAGTGTAAATCAAACGACGCGTTTCGTGTATTTTCCTATTATGTAGCGTAATTGTCTTGCACCTCGGTCACCTTGCGCCTCCGACGCCTATTGTCCCGACGGTATTTCCACTTTGTACGAGTCTGCATACGCTTGTTTGTGTCTATGCATGCGAGCGCATTACGATTGTTTGCGGACGGACGCGCGCGCGCGCGCGCGTTGCTGTGACGCACAGACACGCGCAGATACACGCGGACGCACGCATACATCGCTCGAGTGCGACGATAATGACGATGATGATGATGCGCGCATCTCTCTTAAACTCTCTTTCCTCTCTTTTAGCGTCGCCCTCGTCTCATCGATCATCTGTGCTCGCTCTTCTTTTTGTTCTGCAATTTTTTTTTTTTTTTTGTTTTTCAGCTCTTATCACCGTGCCTCGAGTAAATATGAATTTACAAAACAAAGAGAGATGATATATGTATATGTGTATGTGAGAAAATTGACGAGTGTGTGAGGTGCTCAGTATTTTCACATTCGAGACTTTACTATGTATACACACACACACACACACACACACACACACACACACACACACACACACACACACACACACACATATATATATATAAATACATATTTACCGTATATATGCTTAGCGTCCGCAAATTCAATATTTTTTATGAATGGCTCATATATTTTTGTAAGAAAAAATAATGAAATTAAGAAAAATTTTAATCATTTATTAAGATATATATGAACGCGGTGATTTTCTACTGTGTCGATCTTTTAAGTTTCGTAAGTACTTAATTTTTAATAATACGATGTCTTCAGAAATCATTATTCCACATAAATACCAAGTTCGATTTGTCCTTGATTTATGATACTTTCTAGTCGGCGCAGTGGAATAACGCATAAAGTATAAAAATCACCGCGGATATTTTGCAACAACAGCAAACCCTTTGTACATGCATATATGTATGTATATATATATATACATACAAACATCATTGACAAATTTCGCCTACTGAGGCAAAAAAAAATACACGGCGAATAAATTTTGTCACAGAAATTTTATCCAAAGGGTTGCATTGCATATATATATATATATATATATGTCATTATTGTACCGAAGTCCAATAAAGCAAAAAAAAAAAAATACAAAAAAAAAAAAAGAAGAAAAAAAAGAGAAAATGTAAGCAATCACTGTAAATCGTTTGTTTAATCGGCGAACGTTACACGGTGAACCAAAATATATCATGTAGCTCTTGTTAAGTATCATTGTATTGTTACTCTTATTGTTACTATATTATTGTTGTTATGTATCTTGTCTGTAAATAATAAGCTACTACTACTATTAAAGCGATTCATCGTCGACGCTGTCGACGCAAAATTCTTTAAACCCCCCGTGAGTTTCAGAAATTTTTATGTTAATATTGATTATTTTCTGTAGATACAACAAAAGAAGAAAAAAAAAATATGCAATGTGCATACATTTATAGTTATTGCAAGTTTACACGTAAAGAAGGATAAAAAGTGAAAAATTATGTAAAGCCACATTAATATTCAATTTTTTCCAATAAATCATATATTATATACTGTATATATAAATAAAGAAAAAAGTTTTTTGATAATCATCATTCCTTAATTATGAAATAAGCATTTATAATTATCGTTTGTATCGTTAATATTTGCACTCATTTGCATTTAATTAAAATAATTGAACAAGAATAATTTTAAACATTTTAATAATTATATTAATTTTAAATAATTAACGCTCGATTGCCAACTTGATAAATTGTATACATAAAATATTATTTTATCAATAATTATTTTTAAGAATGAATTTTCCTCTCGGCACTGAATAATAATTTTTAATCTCATCTTGGAGGAAAATTTTTTAATCATTCATTTGCATTGTATAGTTGTTTTTATTTAAAACCAATAAATTTTAAGACGATTTTTTCATCATGGTTCAGCGATGAGGCAACGCGCCGTAAATTTTTCCAATCTCTTGATTAATTAAGATTTTGTAATTATGCAAGAAAACATAAATTCTAAAAAAAAAAATAAAGAATGAAAAAAATATGAACATTTGAATTTAGCCGCTTATGTTCGGTACATACCTGTTGCGCTCGTTGCTCGATCGATAAAACAGTTTGATCATCGACAGATTACCGCGGCATTCAAATCGTGGCGCTATCCATTATCGATTTTATATTACCATATTTCGCGTACCTGCAGTCTATCTATATGCACTAATTTACAGATACAGATTATCATTAAATATCGGCGCTTTCTTTTTTTATCATTTTTGTACAATAGAAAAAAGAGAACCAGTACAAAAAGTAAATTTCCTTCTTTAATTCGATACACTTTACGTAATTAAATACGATTGCACTTAAGCATTGATTTATCATTCGCTCGTTTGACGTATCTTAAAATAACGAGCCTCGGCGTTGGAAATAAAAACAGCGATGAGCTTTAATTGAGGAAGCGAATTTAATAGAATTATGAATTGGAACCTCCGAGAAAATCAACAAATGAAGCGTCGAAATGTCTTGAGAGAAAGAGAGAGAGAGAGAGAGAGTGAGGGGGATGAGAAGGAGGGAGGGAGGGAGGAAGGGTGAGAGGGAGAGGAGAGAGAGAGAGAGATAAAGCGCACGTGCATATACACAAGTGTGAGAAAGAGAAAAAGAAGATCTTTAGATAAAAATCTATTGGTTCGAAAAGAGCGGTCAGCGTAGCGCATCGGCCGCGGCGTCAGTGGGTGGCGGCGTCGCTCTCTAAAGCGAGACTGACGTATCGGTCGAGCAATAAGTAAGAGCGAGAGACAAGAGCAGAGGTGGACATATATGGTTGGAGGTCCGGGAGGCTCTCAAATTACGTTCAGTTACCAGCACTTGTCTCGCTTCTTCTTCTTCTTCTTCTTCTTCTTCTTCTACTACCACCACCACCAACACCACCATTACTCTCGTTGCCGTTGCTTTTTCTTCTCACACGCGTTCGAACGTCGATCTTTTGCTCTCGCCTTGTTCTCCATTTCATTTTATTTTATCTCCTTTCTTTTTCTCTAAACTGACGCTTCTTCTTCTTCTTTTTCTTCTTTTTCTTCTTTTTCTTCTTTTTCGTTTTCGTTTTCGTTTTCGTTTTCGTTTTCGTTTTCTTTGTCTTTTTCTCCGTCTCCTACTTCTTCCTCTGTCTCATTTTCTTGTTGTACAACGAAGAGATTGAAAAATATTAGCTGTCGTATTGGGCGCGGGGCATATTCGCAAGCGAGATGCCGTTCTTCTTCTCTCGAATTAAAAAAAGGCTTCGCTCGCGTTTTTAAGAATTTCATCGGAGCGCGAAAACGGATGGAGCGATCGATGCGATCGGCATTGCGTTGCTTATACATTGATCCCACCATGCGGACGACGAATAATGTTTACAGAACAATGTTTCAATGTACATGTAAAGAGGTGTAATGAAAAATATCGCAATTTGTCCCCGAAATTGTTGAAAACATTATTACAATGGGATTGTGTCGTCCAAAACGTGAGACATCCTCGCGCTCTTGCCAAAATTACGAAAGATATTCATTAATATTTATTAATATTATGAGAGTGTATACAAATTTGTAATATATTGTAGTATTACGAAAATCGTTGAGCTATTTAAGAATCGCGACGATTTGAAATAAATAATGAAGCATTTCGTATTCTAATTATAGATCCTAGGTGAATTTTATTTAATTACAATTATTTATTTATCCAATAACATTAAATATTGAAAAAGTTGAAATAATTATTAGCGAAAAATATAGTAATTTCAATGTGAACATATACTTTTTTTTTTTTTTTTTTTTGTTTTTTCTTTTTGTATTTATATTTATAATATTATAATCAATAAGCTATTGATAAAGTGAAAATTTAAATTTAAACGAATATTATTAAAATCACAAATTTTTATAGATCTATTTTTGTGCGATTTGCATTGTTACTGCAAATTTTGATTAAATACGGGAACAGCTGATACAATAAAATTTGAAAATTGCATAAATTCAATTGTACTTGGTATAAATTCTTCTACGTCTGGCATTATTTTCGGAATAAAGACCCAATACATCTGTCCACTTGTCAAAAGCAATGCAATTCCCAATTCAATATTTAATTAATTTAATTTATTAGACATATTCTTGATGTGCTAAAAGTAGCGCAAAGTAAGTTTAAATAATTTAATTTTCATCATCATATCACTTATACAAGATATGAATATTTTCATTTTTTTATGTTAAATACATTAAAATATTTTTATTAAATAAATTATGAAGTAATGAAGCTAATAAAGTATTATTTTGATTTTCAATATATATATATATAACAGTACAAAATGATCATATAATAAGATAAAAATTGTAATACAGACTGTAATTAACAATATATAATGGTGTATCCATTTTGGATTGCATAATTTTTTTAAATATACGAGATAAGAATATCGATAGATATTTTTTGAAAAAAAATGGTGTAGTTTTTGCTTAGTTACGTTAAATTTATATTTCTTAGATATATTTCACTTTAAATAATTCAAAACATCAAATTCTAATTTTAAATTCTTTTTAATAATAGCTGAGACGAATTCTTAAATAATAACAAGATTTCCAAGTCAAATAACAATAATAAAACTGTGAAATTATACACGAATTTTATCTCGATCTTTATTTTACTAACGAAATATTGAAAATATTTCAAATGCTAAATAAATACCTATAATAATAATAATAATAATAATAATAATAATAATAATAAAGTTTATTAAAAATTTAATAAAACTGCCTTTAATTTAGAAAAATGAGATAACATTAAACTGCACTCGTAAAAGTATTTTATTTAAAAATAAAAAAAAAAAAAAATAAAGGTCAAGAATTATTAGGAAATTTGAATTACGCAACGTCAACAATTTATAAAGAAAACTTTTAAATTTATGACATTATCAAGTCTTGATAATGATCTTATGTTTGTTTTATAAAAAGAAATGAAGAGACTAGCTCGAATTCTATGCTGCACTTCTTCACGGTGATAATTACAGTCTTCTGACCTCAATCTACTTCAAAAGTGACCTTGTACACACATAGTGCATCATAAAAGTTTTTAGCTTCAACCTCGCTATACGCACTCGCACATTCAAATTCGTTACAATTATTTTCACTTTCTCTCTCTCTCTCTCTCTCTCTCGCTTATCATTTTCTTACACCTCTTGCATTAATCGATAGCCGATAAATTTATCAAATATTTTACAAAAAAAATTGAATATCGCCATTTACTAATAATACTCGAAGATAAAAATAAAAAAAAAAGAGACAAGAGATGTCTCTCGGTCTTAGATAACAATTTGGCAAACGGAAAAAAGGTAGAACTAAAAAAATCGAGGAAAAAAAAGCAAGAAGGACGGAGGGGAACGAAAAAAGGAAAAAATAAAAGCCGAAGAAATTTTTGTTTTTCAGAAATCGGTATAATAGGCCGACATCTTATCCTGTCCTCGCACTCATAATATCTATTTCCAGAACGACCCAAGGATTAATTTTAGACCGACTGTTCCATATACACGAACCGAGATACAGAGAGAAAGAGAGAAAGAGAGAGAGAAAGATAGAGAGAGAGAGAGAGAGAGAGAATGAGAGAACCGTAGAGCTCACTGGCGTCGCCCACTACACGACCAAGCTGACGACGACGACGACGACGACGACGACGACGACGACGATGATCACGACGACCACGACGGCAACGACGCGAGAGCTCGTTATTACTGCGCGTCGAAAATTTCATAAGTGCAAAACCCAAACTTACACCGCCTTGTCACCTCTCTTTATCGATCGATCTTTTTTTCCTTTTTGCCTTTTTTATCTTGCTTTTTCTCTCTCTCTCTCTCTCTGTTTTTTTTTTTTTAATTTTGCATTTTCAATGATGCTGCAGCTTTGGTGCGTTTAAACAATCGATTTTCTTTCTCAATTTGGAATCGTCGAGTTTTTTTAAATTAAAAAATTTTTGTTATGTTTTTATAATTTAGTCGCGCTAGAATCGAAATTTACATTGTATTTTTAATTGGAGGTAAATTTGCGAGTGAATTATTATTTCAATTTAAATATCAATACGTTTATCAATTAGTTAAATTAAGTTGCCTTCCAATATTTCTTCATTAAAAACGTATTAAGATAATAAAAACTAAAATATTGGCGAAATAAATTTTGATAGTCTTAAATAAGAAAACACTTCATTTCTTGTTTTCCTCTTATTTTATTATTGTTGTGTACTTAGTAACTCTTATTTTATTAATGTGCATTGAACGTCTGCAAGTTCATTTGAAAATGTTTTGTAAACGTAAACATACTGCATTGTGCAACGGCATTCGGTGATATTGTATGCGTTTTTTCATATAATGCATATAATTTATAAATGCGTACGACCGTATCGATTAATTGATGGATAAGTTATTGTATTAATCTTGTAAAAAAAGAATTTCCAGAATTGTAAAATAATTCGTGGAAATGCCGCGTTTATGCGGAATATCGCGATAAATATCGCTTTATCCGCACTCGATCGTATAATGAATATCTTGAGAAAACTGGACTAGCGTAATGTTTTCATTTCGCAGTATTTCGAGAACTCGCAAAATTCTTTTCTCTCTTTCTCTTTCTCGTTCGGAAAATTCATTGCTTCCGTCGTCTACACACTCGAAGAAGCTATATACAATGCGTATCCAAACGAAAAAGCTACAACAATTTGGCAGAATCATATGTCGCGCGGAGTAAGTGGACACACGTACAACTCTTAAGGTGAAATACGGGCTCGGGTCCAAGGAAAGGGTCAACCTCGCGTTTAACAACCATGCCGTTATATGCCTATATACTCCGCTAATCTCTCTCTCTCTCATTCTCTTTAATAATTCTTGCATTGCGTTTAACGCGCACCGAACGCCGTATTATAATATCGAAAAGTCTCGAAAAATATACAACGGCGATGGTATCCGCGGCATGAGAGGATTTTTGTGAGCGGCTAAAAATGCCGCGCTCTAAAAATATTTCGAGCGTAGCGTCCGCGAGCCGAGGGAGAAAGAGAGAGAGAGAGAGAGAGAGAGAGAGAGAGAGAGAGAGCGAGAATGCGAGGAGCGTGAGATACATCCCGTACGCGAGATACGTCCCGACTCGGGGAAATGCCGCTCGGGAAAACATATATACATGTATACTTTTACAAGTATCACCTTCTTCTTTTTTTTTTTATTCTTACTCGCGACTGAAATCAAAATATCTCGGAGGGACTTGAACACACGGATTTCTAACGTTTCTTAACATTTACTTTAATCAACGATACTTTATATTCTTTATCGATATCACCGATATCGAATTTTACCGATGGGGAAAGTACTCGAGATAGTTAATCAATATCGTTTGACATTTGAATGACATTTAAAATTCTTCTAGACATTTGTATGTAATTCAAGCGTTTATAAAATCAACAACGATTAAAAAATAATTATTCTTGTATAATTCGAACGTGAATGGGTTATTGTTGCTTATATATCTGTGTGGCTGTTAAAATATCCGTTTCACGGCAATAAATCTTTCAAAAATCATATTCTATAATTACCCTGAATAAATAGTAACATTGGCGGGTATATATTTTTTTTTAATAAACTTAACGTAATCGCTTCTTTCATTGACTCTAATTTTTTTGCATGAGAAAATGATACTATATTAATAACGGAAATTATTTTATGTACACACACATATATATATTGATTATTTTAGAATTAAATTCAGTTATATAGTATTATTATTATTCTTACATCGATGATGCTATTTGAATTCAAAATTCATCGGCGGAAATATATATTTTAGCAGTAACATATATTCTTATTTTTCATTTCCGTTTTGAAAATTGTTTGAATTCCGGATGAAATTTTTACGCGAACAAGTTATCCAATAAAGTATTCAATAAGTTATTCAAATAAGAGTTCTGTATCGTTGTCCCAGAGATATAATGTAAATAAATAAAACGTATACCGTTTCTGTAGTCAAAACATTCGAATTAAAATATTAAAAGTCCGATCGATCGCAATAATTATTGTGATTTTAGTCAGTCGATTTGCTTAATCCAAAAAACATAGCAAAGAGGCAAAGATCGCGAGATCGAAGCCTCGTATCAAACGTTAGCACAACGTAATCCACGAGAGCGGCAACGCAACGTTACGCCGGTCGACATTCAACCAACGAGTAACAAACGAGTCTCTCTTTCTCTCTCACTCTCTCTTTCTCTCTCTCTCACTCTTTACGAATATTTTCCAGCTCCTGTCAAACTTCGAAGCGAACGCGTGCGAGGACCGCGTATATACGTTTAGGGCTAGTAGCCTAACGCTCTCGTCCATGTACATGAATTCCTTCACCAGGTAAAGATAGATCCGGAGTGACGAGAGTTGATTATATTTAGAAATCATCCGGCTCGCCAAATCCAAGTTCGCTCTCGGGCGAAAGCTCGAAACTCCTCCGCCTGCCGCGAGCGAGCCTCGTGCGATTTCTCCTCGCGAACGCGAGCGGAATGACCAAGAGCACATGAGCGATCGCTCGCGCGCGATTTATCCACCCCCCCCCCCTCCCTCGCTCCCACGTCTTCCGCTCGCTACCTATAAGTACACCTTAATTCTTATAATATTCTTTCGCCGAATCGCGATCTCGTTTATTAATCGCCTCGATTATCCAATCAGCAAAGAGCGCACGCGATGACTTAGATTGGTAATGATTCTTTTTTTTTTTTTTTTTTTTTTTTTTTTTTTTTTTTTTTTTTTTTTTTTTTTTTTTTTTTTTTATCGTCGAACGTCGACAGGTGAACGCGACTCACGCGTGGATTGTCACACGCGCGAGTCGTGCGAGCTGCTTAGTATTTCGTAACGGAACTCGGACGAGAAGAACGAAATAGTTTTAGAAATATACACGAAATATCGTTCCACGTTATCAGCTTTGCTGATAGATTTACGACCGTTGAATTTTATTTTTAAAGCCCGTCGCGGTCGACTTGAAATTTTAAATAAATTGAATAAATTGCCGAATTAATATGAATAAACGCCGGTAAATAATAAATATTAATAAAAACCATCAAGTAGATATTCGCTCGTGCCGAGAGACGCGACAATTCATCATTACGCGCAAGTAGATAAATGTCGAGTACGGTCAGACGACGTCTTCGTTACGTCTTCGACTTGCGCATGCATAACTAAAATCTTATTCATAAACTATTTAAATATAACTAATTGAATTTTCATCGGCTGTTTCATAGATACATAGATTACATTGAATATACTAGTATGTCCTTGTCGCATGTGCGATAATAATTGTAACTTGCACTATAGTTTCAAATCTGATTCATCAATTGCGTGTACGCGCGTTTATATTTATCACTAGCGGTTAATTTCACAATAGCTAAAATATACTTTTTGCATATATATATATATATATATTTTAAAAGTCCATTGAATAATATTTCAATGTCAACGATCGACGTGTGCAAGCTTCCTATTTTTAAGAAGAAATTCTATTTACACAGTGTTCCCAAGACAAATGCGATCATTTTTAGACTTTGTTAAAATATAGAATAACATTGTTCGAAATTTAGTCATCAATTTATTATTATTTTGCCTCTTCGTTAATAATTTTCTTTTTTTATCAATAATTACATTAAAGAATAGATACAAGTTTGATCGTTTATTCGATGTAGATACTTTATTTAACGAAGGCAAAAATAGCACATTCGGCATAGCTAACCTCTTTATGTTGGATTTTATTTTATCGAGCTTGCAAATAAAAAAATCTCGCAAACCTTATATACCCAACAAATCGATTTGTTTACGAACGAAAGGCAACAACGATGGTCGATGGGGGATGCAATGGGTTGTCCGCGCGGCTCGGTTTATTTGCGCATTAATTTCAATGGCAAGTAAATAATTGCAAGTTTAAAGGCGCTCACTCTCCATATTTCACTCTTTCTCGCCGAGGACCAAACGGAATAAAAAAAATTATATTCGCCGATTCTGATCTTCCAAAGATTTGGAAGGTTAAGGCAACGTCTCTCGTTAATGTAATTCAATCGAATTGAATATTCTTTTTGTATTTACGAGAAAAAAATATTGGCCGTCGTTGGGGTGCAACGTATGTATTCAGAGTCGTATATAATATTTGCGAAGAAAGTGTGCGAGAGACGATCGAACGTGCAATAATTAATATATACGCATACATATATATGTAAAATAAAATCGTCTTATTGAAATAGCTCGATGATTCAAAAAGCTCGATCAACCACGACTACTATGGATAGTGGAATATGGATACATCGGAGAGCGATAGATTTTGCAAGAGAAAGCGAGAGAGAAAGAGAGAGTGTGAAAGAAAGAGAGAGAGAGAAGGTATCGGAAGCAGGGAGTAGGAGAGACGAATAAGAGGAAGAAGAAGAAAAAGAAGAAGAAGAAGAAGAAGAAGAAGAGAAGGAGAGGAGAAAGGGAGAGGGAAAGCACAGCACAGTGGTGAAGTAAAGAGAGAGAGAGAGAGAGAGAGAGAGAGAGAAAAGCCGGGCAGAGGCAGAGCAGTAGAAGGAGGAAAAGTGGCGGCTCTCCGGTGGTGCTGGTGGTGGTGGTAAAGTTTTTGAGATGGAGAAAGAGATTTAGCCTGGTTAGTTGACGCGCGGGGCCCCGGCGACAGGGACAGCCGACAAAAGTGCGAAAAAAGGAGGAGATAACACGGAACTGGGTAAACGGTGCGCTGCATAAGTAACAAATAAAAAAAAAAAAAAAAAAAAAAAAAAAAAAATAATAATAATAATAAAAGAGAGGAAAACGTATAGAATCGACGATAAGGAAGGAAGAAGAGAAAGTGCTTTTTTTTCATCATCGATATTAATTCGTACGTTCGATTGATTTATTTTATTTATTTATTTTTTTTTCTTTATTTTGGTCGAAGAAGGAGAGCCGGAGAAGATATTTATTCAAAGTGATAACGTAAAAAGTGTTAGCAGTGACGAGGACGTAAGGACGCGACTAACGACGAAGACTTGATAATATTTATTATATTTCAAACGACGAATCGAAACTACGAAAATATTTCAACTGAATAAATAATAATTTATTATTTTCGAGTATTTATTATTTGATAATTTAAACGACGTGTGTTTGAAAGCACGAGAAAGGAAAGAAAAACACGAAGGATATCTGACCAGTGGCCGAGATAGCCGATCGTTTTTTCTCCGAGAAAGAGAGATTTATCAAAATCTTTTTCACGTAAGTTATTCATATACAATTATGCTTAGGTTTATTTCATTTTTTTTTTTTTTTTTTTTTTCTTTTTTTTCGTCGAAAATAAAAATTCGTGGACGGCGATAAATCGATGTGATCGGAATTGTGATCGCGTTGATTACCATACGAGTTTGAAAATTGTAAGTGTGAAAGATAGAGGGATAGAGGAGGATTCTTCGCGTCGTGATGCAACTTTGAGAATCAACGCTCGCTCATCGCCACTGGTATATAAATAAATTCGCGTAAGCGCTTACACGAAGAATATATACTTAGCAAATGCAGAGCTTATATATACATATCCACCAAAAATTCCTTTCTCATTCATTAATTCGACAGGGACGACGTGCGTCCATTAAAACGGTCGAGTATTTTTTATCTCAAAATGAAAAAGACAGAATAAGAGGGAGAGAGCTTTAAAAGAAACAAGTTTATATGGTAAGGTATCTTTCTCTCTTTTTCGGTTTACGTAATTTTCCAACATTTCCGTGAGTCTCGCGCGCGCGCTCCCGTTTCGCCAATAAAAAAAGACCGATACGACGACGGTCGGCGGCGGTCGGCTGTCGGAGAGTTTCTCGGATAGTTGCGTTAGCGTTTAAGAGAGAGAGAGAGAGAGAGAGAGAGAGAGTGAGGCGAGCAAAGTCAGTAGTAGAAGAAGGGGCGATGTAGGTAACTGGGCTCGTTGTTCGCTTATTTTTAGAGAATGTAACACGAGGAGAAGAAGAAGAAGACGAAAAGAGAAAGAGAGCTTTTACTACTCGCGGCCGTAAAGGCCCGTTGGTTTCGTCTTCTTCCCTACCATCGATGAGGGTAGCTCGATCCTATACTTCGCGACTCAATCGTCCCGCCCGTCATTGATGACGATGCGTGGGCTCGACGAAGGGGACCCGCGAACCTTTTTTCCACCGTCCAACATCTCGCAGCGATTTAAAAATACGAAAGGGAACTTTTTTGAAACAGAAAGACCGAGAGTAAGAGAGAGAGAGAGAGAGAGAGAGAGAGAGAGAGAGGAAGGATGGTGACGCGGGAATCTTTCAACGACGCGCGCGCTCGTGCGAACGATAGAGCTTGCGCGAACTCATTCGAACGCGATCTCATTGCTTCTCTCTTTAAATTCGTTGAATCAGAATCGTAAATAATGGAAATTTAAAAGTCTCAGCTCGTATGTAGAGAATATTTTTAAATAAAGTAAATAGTTTTTAACTTTTCTGTATCATTGCGTGTATATATATATTTTTTTTTTGTTTGACGTTTTAACAATGAATAGGTTATAGATCGTTACGTGAAATAATAAAAAAATTAGAGTTTTAAAGTGCGTTGTTTTGACAAGGCGATTGTAATCGATACATAGTAGAGACCACTTGTCAATAAAAATCGCTCAAAATTGTTTTCAGCAACGTAAAGAAATTGCAACTGCAAAGCTTTAAAAAAAACTATTCGTACGTTACTTATATAATATTAATCTCGTAAATTCTTTCGTTAGCAATTTTAGTACTCCTTGACGTTTGAATAAAAAAAAAAAAGACTGAAATATTTTGTTTACCGTTTTATAATAAAAGAACTTATTAAATTCAAAGAAATCTTGATCAATCTCTTTTAAATGCGTTAAAAAGATTTTATAATTTTGATGAAATTTTTCCACGCGACTATTTTTCTTTCTTTTTTTTTTTTTTTTTTTTTCCGTTACACTTATATAAATAAATCGGATATAAATTTTCGATTATTATGACATTCCGTTTGCGATGTTTACTCGAACGATAAAAATCGGCTTCTCTCTTATGAGAGCTTTTTTAATCTTAATAATAATAACTTCGTAATTTTCACCGAAACGACGAATGACGAGAAGGAAGATATTATGTCATCCGACGACTTTTCCAACGACGTTTCTTTTGCTTTTTTGTTTTCATCGGCACGTAGCTGCAATGTCATTTATAGTGTATGCCCGCGTTCCTCTTGCTCTCTTTATCTCTGGCTCACTGCTTTCCCTTCTTTTCTATTTTCTTTTCTTTTAATCATCCACGTCTTCGGCTCCCTCCATCTTCTAGTCTCGAAAGCCTCATAGTTTTGGCGCCGGCCGCGATCGCGTCAAGAATAGCCTGGATAAAAATAAATGTCGGCAGAAACAGCACACAAGAGATTTTGTACTATAATAAGCGACGCATAATATCGATGCTCGAAAAGCGTCAAGAGAGAGAGAGAGAGAGAGAGAGAGCGAGAGAGAGAGAGAGACATCAGAGTCATGCAGAATGCATGCTATTGACCTGCCATATAATAACTTTTTCAAGCCGCGCATAGACGCGCGAGCGGGCGAGCACACGCGAATTTCTTGGCAATATCACACGACAACGGGAGAACTCCTCGTCACAACGGCGCAATTAACGACGCGCGCTTTCCCTCTCTGCTTCCCTCTATTAACTAACCCGAGTGAAAGAGTCGCGCGACTATTAGCGAGCGAGCGATTCGCGTTTATATTAACACTCGAACGGACAAACGAATAGTACTAACTAATAGCGCGTATTTTTAGGAAGGTTCGTTTACATTATGCTCGAGACTATACATATAGTACTCGGGAACTATACATTAGTTTTTTATCGTACGAATAAAGTCACTTTAAAATACTTTGTCGCTTGATGAACCGCTCGTTTCGACTCATTTGTTTAACCCATTAAGGTATTATACGAGGCCTGATTTTCTTTGATTAATTGTTGAAAATTTAAGATTTTAATTGTATACACAACTGTACATATATATGTACGTATGTATATTATACATAAGGCCGCTCAACGGACCGATGAGAAGAGGAAAGTTTTAGCTCCGAAAATCGTTAAATTTAAAGTTAGTACGGAGAATCTACCGGGCGATTTAAATTCAAATGGCGAAACGACAATTTTTTTACGATTAAATGAACGACGTTTAAGTTATTTATAGTACCAAAAAAAAAATTTATAGTAACTAAAAAAATTGTTGAATTTCGTTGTTATTCGATAATATGTTATGAAGATAAAATAAAATTTTCAAAAAAAAGCGATAAGGTCGCACAATTTTTGAAAAATTTTTTAAGCAACGCTAAAGAATATCCCAAATTAAAAAGTACGTCAAGCTAAACTAAATGCGAAAATTTATGTGAAAACCAAACGAAAAATATCAAACGGTCATTTAAATATGTAATATATATATATATATATATATATTATAGATGAATAGAAGTCGAAAGCGGTTAAGAAAATACAACTTAGCAAATTAGATATCCCGTTCGAAGACGAATGTTCCAACAATTTCGTCGAGTTACTTTACAGACAGAAGACTATTTATGCATAAAGTCATTCGAGAGCTTGTAATTTCCCGCTCGCTGAAAGCATTATTTAATCATCGGTGTGGTTGCTGTGCAAGCCCAAGAAGAGAGAATGAGAGAGAATGAAAGAGAGAGAGAGAGAGAGGGAGAGAGAAAGTTTGATAGAAACAAACTCTTCGGGAGACCCGTACGAGGGTTTGAGCCTCTTTTTTGTCAACGAAAACCGTCCGCACCACTTTGGCATTATATCAAAGACCTAACGCTACGAGAAATTTGATAGTTTCCTTGTGTAACATTTGGCGCTCGTTTATTTAACTCGCGAATAAAATGGATTCTTTTATAAAACAATGTTTTAAATAAGAGCTTTTTTTCTTATTTTCTCGGATGCATTTCGTAAGCCGAAAAGAATGCGATTTTTTCGAACCGAATTATGTAAAGACATATTTTAGCTTTTTCAAAAGATATTTGTTGCAACCAAAAAAAAAAAATAAATAAATAAATAAATAAATAAAAAAAAATAAATAAAAAAAAATAAAAAAAAAAAAAAATAATAAAAAATAAAATGAAAAAATATGTGCCGGGATAAACAATTTTGTTTTTCTTTTTTCATAAATAGAGCAGTATGTCAATGTGACTCGATGTTACAGTTACACGCCTTTGAAACAGATGGGTTATCTTTAATCGAGCGGTGGATCATAATTTTTATCCGAATCACCTGTCCGAATAACTTTATTTTTAGAACAAATTGTCACAATTCACAAATATACTTTCCCCAACTGGTGTAACTCAAACGATTTCATTCTTTGCGGATCGATAATTTTTTAGCAAATAATGCCAACTCGGACTCTACTCTCTACTTCAATTTTAGTAAAATTTTATCTTTTATTTTTTATCTTTATTTATTTATTTTCATCGTTATTTTTATTTTCATTTTCATTTAATAATTAAAGCGTAAGTTTAGACGCGGAGTGTCGAGGAGGAGAGCCGCGGTTAATTTTCAAGCGATGGAACGATGTTTTACAGGTGGCGAGGAGTCGATGGTTGTGAAAGACGGCGGCGCCTCGTGAAATCTCTGACAGGCGCTGGTCGGGAGGAGGCGAAAACTCCCACGCACGCGGATCGCGGCTAGACGCGAGATATCGCGAGGGCCGAGGCAGCGAGGGGTGGCGGGGGGCCGTCCCCCTGTGGCCATCTCCTCCTCGGGAGGACTAATCGAGCCGAGCGACCGACCCGTCCACGAGAATGGGGGTCGCCGACGACTTCGCGCCCAGCTTCACCCAGAAGCCCCAGCTCCGGCAGGAGGACGAGGGTAACAAGCTCATCTTCGAGTGCCAGCTGGTGAGCTCGCCCAAGCCCGAGATAACCTGGTTCCGGGGCGAGACCCAGCTGTCCGAGGACGAGAGGACGAACTTTAAGATACAGAGCATCGGGACCAACAAGTTCCTCGTGGTGCTCGAGCTCGATGACGTCATCGAGACCGACGCCGGCCTCTACAAGGTCAAGGCCAAGAACAAGATGGGCGAGGTCGCCGCCTCCATCAACCTCAACTTCAGTCGTGAGTTGTTATTCACTTCCTCTATGATCGTGATCTCCCCGACGCTTCTTTTTTTCTCGCGTTCCGGTTCTTATACTATAGCTCTTATAGCGCATTTACCATTTATATACGAGTACTCCCTATATGCACTGCTCGTGTACTACTATTTAGTCTCTCTCGATGCACTGGTAATTATCAAAAATTTTCCACCGTATCCTTCTTTTATTTTCAATTTAATACAATATTATTACAATATTATATGTACGGTAACTATAGTCAAATTGCTTTATTGGTTTTTGTAAAAAGTTCTTTGCACAATTAAAAATTTATTACTCTTTTCTTATTTTTTTATTTTTCTCTATTTAAATTTTATCGGTTGACAAACTATTGGTGTTAACGTGGGTTATATTTTCCAGCTGTGGATGAGCCTAGAGAAAAGTAAGTGAAGTCGCGGAATATCATCCGGAAAGAGAGTTTTTTTTTTTCTTATTTAGTTTGTTTTTATATCGTATGCGCTTATTGCTTCAAGTAATGCATTTTTTTTTTTTTTTTTTTTCTATTAATTAAGCAAATCTGCTTACGTCGATATGCAAAAGCTCGAAATTAAAAACAAATTAATTACAATAATTGTAATAAATTTGCAAGATACTTTCGTAAAAATGTCGTAACAATGACGATGATGATAAAATTTTATTTTTATCCGACTTTACCGATAATTATATCTAAATACAACTATTATTGACTTATCATAAAAACAGTGACTCATTTGAAAATTTGAAAATTTTACGATCGTTCGCTTTGCCGCATGTAACGCATTTGTGTTTATGATTTTAGCGGCTGAACCAACGCCTAAACGGTGAGTGTGTGATTTTTGAAGAAAAAAAAAGAAAAGAAAAAAAAATTAATAAAATAACGATTGTGTGATTTTATACATAAGTAATCTAGTTCTTTCTTTATTTTACAAAATGTGTCGAAAATTTTTCCTTGAATGATTAAATTTTAAAATTATTATCAACTTTTTAAGATCCCTAATGTTTGTTTGCCTTATATGCATTAATTTTTTAAGCAATTTAAAAATAATTTATTCTCAAAGGGTTGACTGTTAAAGTGTGTTGAAATAATCCGCATCACAATGTGACTATTCTCATATAATTATCTTTTTCCGTTAAGCTTATAGCTTAACATATACATACCACATATACGTAAGCTATACATATGTCGTTATGTGCGAACTGTCTCAATTTTTAACGTGTGATTCGTAACAAAGCTAGATATTTTTTATTTTCCTAAAAAATGTTCAAAGTATATATAAGTAAGTATATAAAGGACGCGCGACGTTACCTTCTTTTTTGTATTGTTTTTTTCTTTCCATTAGACAAATCGACGGTATCGCACCGACTTTTGCGAAAAAACCTTCAATCAGACAAGAAGACGATGGTAAGCGACTTGTTTTCGAATGCCGCATTACCGCTGATCCAACGCCAAAGGTGTCGTGGTTCCACGACGGCGACCTGGTCACCGACTCCCCAAGGCACAAGGTAACCCAGATTAAGCGAAGCAGTATGTTTTCTTTTAAAATGAAAGAAAAAGTTAAAAACTCGCGTTAATTTTGAAAAAATCTATCCTGTTGTTTCAGTTAACCGTCGACAAAGACGGACACTCTTATTTCGCTAGTTTGGAAATCAAGAACGTGACCGTCGAGGATGCTGGAAAATACAAGGTCACAGCGAAAAACGAACTCGGCGAGTCAAACGCCACAATTTCCCTCAACTTTGACAGTAAGTAATCGAGCGCTACTATATATGCCAACGAAAGCTTACGAAAAAAAGCCGACGATTGGTACACTGTCATACCAATAATCTACATATACACCTTAACCGAAACATCGTTACATTATCGTAGTATCATTTATACGATTATTATTATTATTATTATTATTATTATTATTATTATTATTATTATTATTATTTATCGGATTAATCATTATTGTCGCGTATTATTTTTTTCAACTAGTAAACTCTGCTGTCGGGATGTAAGATGTCGAGACTTGTCGAGTATTTACCGAAAAGTCATCGTTAAGAATTTTCAATTCCAATGCTATGTTCACGTTGTAATAATAATAATAATAATTATAACAATCGTTAGACAAATCTATTCATTCGTTAATAAATTGTCGAATCGAACGAACGTAATCTTTTCGATTAGTCGACAAAGTCTCGATTACTTTCACCCAAAACAATACCACCACAATCGGACATTAAACAACGAAATAAGCCTATTTTTTATATACGCACACACATACCGCTTAAACCACTCACCAACTGAACCAACAAATCGGCCAACGAATCCACGCGCATACGCGTGATATGAAAGATAGCGATATACAGACAATAACAATCAGAGAGCGAAAGAGAGGGGGGGAGAGAGAGAGAGAGAGAGAGAGAGAGAGGGAGAGGAGTGAGAAAAGGTTCAAACGCGTGGATTGCGCAGTGCCAACAAGATTAATCAAAACGCGTACATACATTTTACATATATATATATATACACATACATACATACATACATACATGCATACATACATACACAAATACAGTAATAATATAATATAACGCACTGCTGCTTGACACTTTGCGCTACATACGTCACGCGCGTATTAATTCGAGCGCTAAACGATGAGATGCAGCACCATAATTTTATCGTTGCTTAATTATATTAAAATAAAAAATAAAAGAGAATATAAAAATTTTATTCGTTTATTCAGCTTCTTTTTTTCTTGAGACTACGATGTGGGTTTCTTTTTATTTTTCAAACGCGACCGAATTACTTAATTTGTCTCTTTTTTTATTTTTTTCGTTACGAAAACATTAATAACATTTTTGATATCGCAATCATGTATAACTATTTTTAACCGCAGTTAACGTAAACGCAGTGCCAAAGTAGGTTTTTTTGTGACATTTGAGCGACTTAACAATTTAACGCATTTATAGACGTTAATTATTTTTCTTTATTATATTTTTACATTTTAAGATTATTTATTAAAGTAAGCGACATAACAACGAGAGTATCACAACTTTGACTCGTTGTAATCTCTGATCACATTGTTTTTTTTTTTTTCATCATTCGCTCAGTTTTAACGAAGATTATCATTTGCGCTTTGGATTTAATACACCATAGCATTATCATGTCTTTTATCAACTTATTATTGACAGAAAATTCTTGCTGTCAAATGTGTGATACTTCTTTCAACTATGGATTATTACAATATTAATCGTAACAAAACATTAGATAATAATTCATTTTTGTTAATTATAATAATTCAATTAATTCAATTTTTTCCTTTACGCAACATACAGCTAATTTTAAAATAATTCGTGGTAATATTTTGCGCTATTTTAATGTACGTAAATAAACTAATGATTATTCTCAGCAAACAATATTTGTCATAAAGAACTAATGGAACAACATGGTGTGAATGGTGTAAGGGATGTGTGTACATATAAACATAGTCCTCGATCAATCGTCATTACTTTCGTCGATCATCATTTTTCCACGATAATAAATATATATATATATATACATATATCTCAAAAAAAAATATATATATAAAAATTAATCTGGGTTGCAACAGTGACTTTCGCAAACGAATAATGGTGTATATAATATACATATGAATAAGTCGCCAAAGGCGCTTTCTCGAAAAAGTGGCTGGATGTGTGTTTTTTTTTTTAAATCCAGGCGACGAGGCCCCAGTACCGGATGACGGTATCAAACCGACATTTACCGAACGACCAGTCATCAGGCAGTCCGACGATGGAAACACTATAACCTTCGAATGCCGATTAGCCGGCGACCCAAAACCCAGTGTCAAGTGGTAAGAGTCAGAACTCCTGAAATTATTTCAAAAGTCCGAAAGAAATGCCCGAGTCAAAGTGATTCCGAGGCCACCGGTCGCTTCGATTTCAAAAATTTTTTCTCTATTCTCGCCATGTTTTCTCCCGATGCGAGTCGTGCCGGCGGCCCAGTGCGGATACCCCGTCGATGCCACAAATATACGCGCGTGCTGATCTATTTGGCAACGGAACGGCAGTCGAAAGCTTAAATTTTGATTTAAGATACCGACTTTCACGGAGCATTTAACTCGATGTTATTAAATCAAAATGCGATGCGTGTCTTGAGTTTCTTCTTTCTTGAATTGTGCTGATTTAAATATAGAAAATAGCGTAGACATAAGTGGATTCATTCAAATAGCGAATGCGTTGATTATCCTACCTTATTTTTGAACGATCGTTGTGAAAACATGGTTAACGAATAAATAGAAAATTCATGGAAGCGACGACAGCCGGTGGTTGCCAAACGTCGGATTTCCAACATAAGAGAGCGCGCACGCGTCAAAAACCGATACATATATATATATATGTATGTATATATCTGATAACTCTCTTTCTGCGTTTGTTGGTGCGCGGGCGAAACATTTGGAAAAATGTACTTTACGATCAATATCTCAGGTATCACGGGTCAGAGGAGATCACCGAAGGCGGAAGATATCAAATGTCCATGGAGCTCGACCAGAAGCTCTACCATTTGGCTAGACTACAAATCACCAAGGTAGCAAAGATCGACAGTGGCGAGTACAAAGCTATCGCGAGAAATAAACACGGCCAGGGCGTTGCCACCATCAACCTGAACTTCGAGGGTGGCGATAAGCTCAAGTAGGACCCGAACCTCTTCTCTTTCCAGAACCGCGTTGCATGCAACTCTTTCTTCTCTCGTCTTCAGATTCTTTAATCTTTATTCTTCTTCAAAATTTTATTCCTCTTTATTACTTGACTCTCTTCTTCAATTCACTCGATGAGATGAGATATGTTCACGTTCGTTTTGAACTTTTTTTGTAGAGAAAAGAAATAAAATAGACCGCTTGGAACTGATTATAAATAAATCATCCCTGTGTACAACATTAATTATTAAAAATTTAAAAAAGTCCTTCGGATGTATTTTATTTTAAAATTGATTGCTAATTTGTTAATTATTATTCGTAAACGATGCGATCGAACGACTCCGAGCGTTTATTTGATTTTCGCTACAAAAAGAGTTTCCGAGTGAACAAGTTCAGTAATGAGAGATGTTTGTGGCGTATAGAATCCCCGACGGCAAGCCACCGCGATTTCCGAAGAAGCCAACAATTCGCCAAGAGGGCGACATTCTCATAATGGAGTGTATACTGGAAGCCCATCCAGTACCGGAGATCACATGGTACCAGGGAACGAAACCCATAACGGACAGTACGCGTATAAAAATGTCCCGCAAGTCGACAGGCAAAGACACGTATCTGCTTACCCTTGAAATTTCAAATCCAACCAAAGCAGACGGCGGTCATTATCGTTGCAATGCCTTTAACAACTTTGGCGAGAGTAACGCCAACATCTCTTTGAATTTCCAAGGCAAGTTGGTTCGACGATTGCCCGCACAGGAAGCCGCGAATTTCTCTGTTCCCATTATTTTTAAATATCGATAGCATCCACATTGAAAAAAGCATGCATTGAACGTCGTGCATGATTTAAGCATCTTGTATAAATGATTTCCTTATTTCCGTTTAAATTTTCAATTGTACGAGAGCGTGAACGAATGAGTACATGTGTCCGTGTAAAAGTGCATGTCCAGTGACCACGTTTATCTATAAAAGTATGAACCCACTGATTGTGAGAGAGTTTCATTTAATAGTTAGACTATGATACTGTCTAAACGCTTGCACGTTCCATTTTTTGTGTAACTAAAAACAAAAAAAAAATATTCGCTTATTCATGCCATTTTCATTCCGCATTCATAGTACGATTTATCAATTTAATACATTGTCATTAAACATTCCGAGAATGCATTTATTACCGAAAAATTGTTACGCTTTTACTTTTTAATAGTTAAAATCAAGCGCTTGCTTTTTAATCAACGTAAATTTGTACTAACGAGAGATTAATGGAAAATTGTCAAGATGCAGAAGATCCAGCTGGTTTTGCTCCGTCATTTATTGAGAAGCCACGCATCATACCCAATGAAACTGGAACACTCATTACCATGAAGTGCAAGTGCAAAGCCAAACCCAAGCCAGACGTTACGTGGTTCCGAGCTACAAATGTTATCAAGGAATCTTCGAAAATCAGTCTCAAGTCTCAAATGATTCAAGAGGATATTTATGAGCTTACGCTCGAACTGAGGGTAGTTATTTTTATTTTTTTACATTTAATCAGTCAATAATTACAGCTAAAAGTTATTGTGATTTTATTATTAATTTGTCTCTTAGGATCCTACGGGCCCAGACGGTGGAGCATACCGTTGTCATGTGAAAAACGAATTTGGCGAAAGTAACGCAAATCTCAATCTCAATATTGAGGCTGAGCCAGAACCGGAAGGTGATGGACCAACGTTCGTTGAAAAACCACGCATACAATCGCAAGACAAAGGAAAGGTTGTTATTATGGATTGTAAAGTTAAGGCAGCGCCAAAACCAACCATCGTCTGGACACACGCTGGAAAGATCATCAAAGAATCTACCAAGATATCAATGAGTGTTGTTGAAGAGAAATCCGACATTTATTATATTAAACTTGTGCTAAATGATCCTGGTGCCGATGATTCCGGATTATACAAGTGTAATATTAAAAATTCGATGGGAGAGCTTAACGCTAACTTAACTCTCAACGTAGAAAGTGAGTGTCTCGATCTGTACAATGAAATTTCAATCAAATGATTATTATTGTTTATTAATAATCTTTTCACTTTTTTTTTTGACATGCAGTCATTCCTGTGATCAAGGAAAAACCAAAGGTCATCAAGATTGTAAAGAAAAAGACAGTGATAGTCGAGTGTACCGTACTGTCAAAATTCGCACCAGATTGCACATGGTTCAAAGAAACGCAGGCCGTTATGCAAGATGATAGACATCGTTTGCACGTTGAAAAGATCAAAGAAGGCGAGTTCGCCGTTAAATTGGAAATCGAGCAAATTTCACAGGCCGACAAAGGTAAATACAAGCTGGTAGCCAGAAATGAGAAGGGTGAGGCTACCTCTCAGGTCGTTGAAATTCATGAGATCCCAGAAGAACCGGATCCACCGAGACTAGCAACTGGATTAAAATCTATCGTAAGTTCATACTTTTTTTCATACTGTGCGATTATACCTTATAATCCAATTGATCATTTCTATCATTTGTATTGCATAGACCGTTGAAGAAGGTAAAACAGCCGAATTCTTGGCAATTCTTCTTAAAGTTGACAAAAAGGTTACTGTCACGTGGTACAAGTAAGTAAAATATTTCTCACCTATGATTGTTAACGATAAAAAATTAATTGCTTCATGAACTTTTCAATCGCTTTGCAGAGATACAACGGTGATTACATCTTCCTCGACCTATAGCACCAGCTTTGATGGCAAGGAAGCTAGGTTACTTATCAGCTCAACTACTCAAGAAATGTCAGGACGATATAAGATCGTCGTCTCTACAGAATACGGAAAAGACGAATCTTCTGCGGAATTGGTGGTTGAGGTAACGGTTACATGTAGACATAAATATTGTTTTACTTTGCTTATAATTCGGAATTCCAATTTTTGTTACTAATACTTTGCTTGATAATTCCATTCGTTTTCTTATTATAAATTGATACACGGTATACTATTAATGTTAAAAAAAAAAAAAAAATGAATTTTAAAATTGACGATTGCATGCTTAAAAATTATATGACATATTCCTTAATTGTTCTAAAAATTATATTTCTAAATTTATAGTAAAATATTTCTATAATGTCTTCCTTTATTCGTCTGCGGCTTATTTACAATTGTAAAAATTCCTAGTAAATAATTAACAAAAATACAATGTTTGTATGTAATAAAAACTGTAGAAGAAAGAAAAAAAGAAAAAGAAGGACGAGGATGAAGAAGAGAAAGAAAAGATAAAGAAGAAGAAGGAGGAAGAAAAGAAGAAGGAAGAAGAAAAGAAAAAGATAGAAGAGAAGAAAAAAATAGAAGAGAAAAAGAAGGAGGAAGAGAAAGCGGAAAAGAAGAAAATAGAGGAAACTAAAAAGATTGAAGAAGTAAAGAAGGTGGAAAAGAAAGAAGAAGAGAAAATCATTGAAAAGAAAAAAGTCGAAGAACGTAAAAAGATCGAAGAAAAGAAAGTTAAGGTAGAAAAACTTAAGATAAATAAGATAATGCTTTGCGAACGCTTGCATAAACTGCTGCAAATTTACCGCGAACGTACGCATTGTTTTAACGTACATTTCAAAGATTGTTGCGAGTCATGGAAAATGAAGATTCGATGAGCATAAATGAAACTTTACTTATAAAAAATAGCTCGCTTAATGGCATTGTCGCTTTTGCTTATGGAAAACTTGTATCGTTGCAAATAAAATGTAATTTGTCAAATTTATTTTCAAGGAGCCTGAATCTAAGCCTAACGGTATTGACAAGCCTCCTTCTAAAAAGGTACGGTTCAATGCTGAAGAGTCTACGCAAAATGCCAGCGCTAGGACGTACATGTTTACACGATTATATAAGCTAACGTCAAACGTTTCCTTTCCCTTCTTTCTCACTTTTATCGTGCCCGAATAATTAAATTATATTTAAATTATCTCATTGAAATTTCTAACATTAATAATTTTAATCGTTTTGTTGAAAAATTAATCACGTAAATGTACCATTTCCTCCATATGTAGAAAATCTAGTCTATTATTCAAGTAATTTGAAAAATCAACGTTTTAATTGCTTTCCGCAACACTTGTAATACATTGCGAAAATTGTTTTAACGTGGTCAATTGTTTTATGTGTTTCAGGTGAGTCACACCGAGCTACATTCGGAGTTACTAATTGATGCCAATGATTCATCCAAATATAGCGTGTGCAATAGATTGCTCATTCATGCTGAAAATGGAACTTGCTACTCGCTACTCGCTTATTCTTCGCTAGCGCGAAGTAATTTTTGTTGGCTCATTATGCTTTCGTCGTATTAATTAAGGCACTTCGTTGTATCGTTCCTCTCTCTCTCTCTCTCTCACTCTCTCTCTCTCTCTCACTCATTTTTCTCTCTCTCTCTCTCTCTCTCTCTCTCTCTCTCTCTCTCTCAGAGGTCGAACGTTGACGAAGCTTCCGCTGTTGCGATAATTTTCGGCATAGTTGCGCTTCGATTTGCTTTATATGAAATTTTAGGAATATTCTTTGCAAAATTTTAGTCGGCCTTGCCCAAATTATTTCTGCTTCGTATATTGCACTATACAATGAGTCTAGTTGACAAACGTAGGTCGGTGCATGTTGAGCAACGATATTAATTTATCTTTATTTGCACCATACTTACGCTCTATTTTTTATTTTACAAATCTATTGCCTTTCGTTTTTACTTAACTTGCTTTTTTCGCATGTTTATGTTGATTGTTTTAGTAACATATTTCTTTATCTTATTTTCAAATTATTAATGATAATAATTTATAAGGATAAGGAGGAGATTACCAACAATGTTGAGGAAGTTGGTGAAATGGTATGTAAGGATCGTATAATTTGTCTTTAAATTCAAACAATTTATAACTTTATATTTATATCTTTCGTACAGAGAAAATCTCTCAAAAAGACGGAGCCGAAAGCCAAAAAGCCTGAGGTAAAATAACTTTCTACATAAACCTAGAGTTATCACATTTAAAATACGTAACAATGATTTTAAATTACAGTCACCGCGAGAACAGACACCGGAGAAAAAAGTTGTCGGTCGAAAACAATCTGTCAGCAGGGTAAATAAAAAATTTTAAAACACTAATTTCTAATATTATTCGTAACAAATGCTAATTATAAATCAATCTTTTAAGGTTGAGGAATTACGATCAGAAAGCAGAAGGAGCTCGATCAGCAAAACGGAAGAGACGGTATATGATACCCTCTATATGATTAAATAATTTTTATAAAAACTAATGATTATTAATTAATTATTTATTTAACTTACAGATACACGAAGATGGAACACCACAAAGACGAGTTTCCATACAATCGGTGAGTTTATTTTTAAAAAATTAGTACTTTCTTTTTTTATAACGAGGTATTTTTTCAAAACATTATATTTTTTCGTGATTATAGACATCGGAGGAGGAAAGCATGACGGAGAGTCGCCGATCGTCCATAATAAGTCAAAAGGTGAGTCGATGATACCATCATAGATTTCTAAAATAAAAAAGGAAGTTTTAATTTCCTAATGTATCCTGAATAAATATATATATAATATATAATCTGAATATATATATATATATATATATATATATATATATATACACACATAATATATAAATGAATAAATAATATATAATCTTAAATGTATCCTAAAAATATTTTTTGTTTATTATTTTGTATAGGAAGATATTATTTCGAAACCAAAATCGAAACTCGCCGAAAAACCCGCTGAAAAAGATAAGGTACACAAATACGATTCAACGCTACACTAATAAATTTAATACCCTAACACTTAACGCGGAAAATTTCATACATTTAAAATCTAATTTAACATTTACAGACAACGAAACGAGAATCGGTTAAAAAACGAAAAGAAAGCGCAACCGAAATCATTAAAGACGCACAGGTACAAAATTATAAATTAAATAACACACGAAATATTGGAACACTTATGAGAATGTAAAAAAAAAAAAAAAAATTACAAGTAATAACTTCTGAAAAAATTTTTTAGAAAACTGTCCCTGAAGATAAAAACGATTTAGGTAAAAGAGACTCGGTCAAACGAGACTCTGTTAAAAAAGACACTATTTCCAAACCCCAAGAGGTAAACTATATCATGTTACACATTAGAAATAAATATAAAACATGTTTTATGAATACCGATATTTTTAGGCCAAACCTGAAACACAGAAATTATTGGACGCGAAAGTAGATAAAAAAGTAAGAATACAAAATTTACACTATTTACATAAAAATACAAAATTATCATTGTGGATAATTCATTATTTAGATACCTTACTAAATTACATTTTTACATTTGTATAACTATAAATAATCGTATTTTAAAAAATTTTGATATATGTTATTTATGTTAGTAGATAATGCATTTAATATTTTTATAGTATTTAAATTTTAAATATTTAAAATAGTATGATTGTGTTTAACATTGTAAAAAAGTTGCTTTTTTGAATTATTAACTTGAAATCACTCTTTTAACATGACAAACTAGTAGAAAATAGATAACTAACGTAAAAAAAGTCTTAAAATTTATTACTTTATACGGGCGATTTTTGTAAATAAAATAACTATTTTAAAACAGGAATCTGCAAAACCCAAACAAATTATCACTAACAATTCAGGTGACAAAGAATTTGAAGATAATCCTAAATATAATATTAGAGAACCTGATCAGATTATTGATGATAATACTAGTGATACAGAAAATGAAGATACATTCAAATCTTATGATAAAGAATCAAATCAAATTAGCTCGGATTACATAAGCGATTTAGAAAGCGAAGATACGCCTAAACTTATGAATCGAAAATATGATGAAATTGACAGTGATACTAATATGTTAGCAAATTATCAAATGACTAAACAGATTGTTAAAAAATATGATCAGGTTATTACTGATGATACAGATAATACAGAAAGTGAAGATACGCTTAAATCTGTTACTAAAAAACACAGTCAAGTAATCACTGACTCCATCGATAATAAAGACGGTTATAAATCTTATAGAAGATGTAATCAAGTTGTTACATTCACCACTGAAAGAGCAGAGAGTAAAGACGCGAACAATCCTGTTAAAAGACGAAGTCAAATTGTCAACGTAACCACTGAAAGCATAGAGAGTGAAGAAGCGCATAAACCGATTAGGAGACGAAGTCATATTGTCTCTGATTTCACCAATGAAACAGAATATATAAAAGTACCTCAAACTATCAGAAGACGCAGTCAAGCAGTTATTGATGATTTCGAAATCACAAAAAATGAAGACATACCTAAATCCATGAGAATAAAAAGTCAAGTTATCACTGATTCCACCAATAAAACAGAACATACAGAAGTACCTGAAGCTATCAGAAGATGCAGCCAAGCAGTTATTGATAATTTCGATATCACGAAAAATGAAGACATACCTAAATCCATGAGAATACAAATTCAAGCTGTCACTGATTCCACCAATAAAACAGAACATACAGAAGTACCTGAAGCTATCAGAAGACGCAGCCAAGCAGTTATTGATAATTTCGATATCACGAAAAATGAAGACATACCTAAATCGATGAGAATACAAAGTCAAGCTGTCACTGATTCCACCAATAAAACAGAACGTACCGAAGTACCTGAAGCTATCAGAAGACGCAGCCAAGCAGTTATTGATGATTTCGATATCACAAAAAATGAAGGCATACCTAAATCCATAAGAAGGCGAAGTCAAACTGCCACTGATTCCACCAATGAAAGAGAATATACAGAAGTTTCAGAACCTATCAGGAGACACAGCCAAGCAGTTATTGACGATTTCGATATCACAATAAATAAAGACATACCTGAATCCACGAGAATACAAAGTCAAGCTATCACTGATTCCACCAATAAAACTGAATATACAGAAGTACCTGAAACTATCAGAAGACGCAGCCAAGCAGTTATTGATAATTTCAATATCACGAAAAATGAAGACATACCTAAATCCATGAGAATACAAAGTCAAGCTGTCACTGATTCCACCAATAAAACAGAACATACCGAAGTACCTGAAGCTATCAAAAGACGCAGCCAAGCAGTTATTGATGATTTCGATATCACAAAAAATGAAGACATACCTAAATTCATAAGAAGGCGAAGTCAAACTGTCACTGATTCCACCAATGAAACAGAATATACAGAAGTTTCGGAACCTATCAGGAGACACAGCCAAGCAGTTATTGATGATTTCGATATCACAAAAAATGAAGACATACCTAAATCCACGAGAATACAAAGTCAAGGTATCACTGATTCCACCAATAAAACTGAATATACAGAAGTACCTGAAACTATCAGAAGACGCAGCCAAGCAGTTATTGATAATTTCGATATCACGAAAAATGAAGACATACCTAAATCTATGAGAATACAAAGTCAAGCTGTCACTGATTCCACCAATAAAACAGAACATACAGAAGTACCTGAACCTATCAGAAAACGCAGCCAAGCAGTTATTGATGATTTCGATATCACAAAAAATGAAGACATACCTAAATTCATAAGAAGGCGAAGTCAAACTGTCACTGATTCCACGAATGAAACAGAATATACAGAAGTTTCGGAACCTATCAGGAGACACAGCCAAGCAGTTATTGATGATTTCGATATCACAAAAAATGAAGACATACCTAAATCCATAAGAAGACGTAGTCAAATAATCAGTGATATGGCCGATAAAGAAAAAACTGGAACCAATAATATCTATGAAAAAGAAAATAATAATAACAAAGATACTTCTAACACCATTAGGCGACCGAGTAAAGATATTACTGATAGTATCAACAAAAAAAATAGTGAAGACAATTCTGTACCTACAAGAAAACATCATCAAGTAAACGATAACATAGAAAATAAAAATTCTCTTACACCTATCAGAAAACGCAGTCAAGTTTTCGTTGATACTGATAATAAAGAGGTTTGTGAAGATAAGCCTGAGTCTTTCAAACGATGCAATCAACTTGTCATTAATGAAACTAATAAAAAAGAAAGCGAAGATTTGCCTAAACCCATTAGAAAACGTAGTCAAGTGGTTGATGATGTCACTAATGAAGCAGAAAATAAAAACATTTCAAAACCCATGAGAAGCCTAAGTCATATTGTTACTGATGGCACTGATAAAAGAGAAAGCGATGACACGCCTAAACCTATTAAAAGACATAGTCAAATTGTCACTGATGATACCGATAAAAACGAAAATGATAACACTTCTAAACCCAATGGTCTTAATCCAGTTGTCGATGATGTCATTGATGGAAAGGAAGATGAAAACACTTCGAAACTCATTAGAAGACGTAGTCAAGTTGTCGATGATGTTACCGATAAAAAAGAAAATGAAAACACTTCTAAACCCAATAGGAGACGTAGTCAAGTTGTCGATGATGTCATTAACAAAAAAGATAGCGCAGGCGCTCCCAAGTCCATTAGAAGACGAAGTCAAGTTGCTGCTGACGAAACTAATAAAAGAGAAAACGAAGTTTCACTTAAGCCCATTAGAAGACTTAGTCAAGCTGTTACAGATGACACTGATAAAAGAGAAAGCGACGACACGCCTGAACCTATTAGAAGGCGTAGTCCAGTTGTCACTGATGATACTGATAAAAAGGAAAATGAAAACACTTCAAAACCCATTAGAAGACGTAGTCAAGTTGTTACTGATGGCACTGATAAAAGAGAAAATAACGACACGCCTAAACCTATTAGAAGACGTAGTCAAGTTGCTGCTGACAAATTTAATAAAAGAGAAAACGAAGATTCACTTAAGCCCATTAGAAGACGTAGTTCAGTAGTTACTGATGATACTGATAAAAAAGAAAATGAAAACACTTTAAAACCTATTAGAAAACGTAGTCAAGTTGTTACTGATGACACTGATAAAAGAGAAAATAACGACACGCCTAAACCTATTAGAAGACGTAGTCAAGTTGCTGCTAATGAAACTAATAAAAGAGAAAACGAAGATTCATTTGAGCCCATTAGAAGACGTAGTCAAGCTGTTACTGATGACACTGATAAAAGAGAAAGCGACGACACGTCTGAACCTAAAAATGAAAATGATAACACTTTTAAACCCAGTAGACGACGTAGTCCAGTTGTCGATGATGTCACTGATGAAAAAGAAAATGTAAACACTTTGAAACCCATTAGAAGCCGCAGTCAAGTTGTTACTGATGGCGCTGATAAAAGAGAAAGCGACGACACGCCTAAACCTATTAGAAGACGTAGTCAAGTTGTCGCTGATGATACCAATAAAAAAGAAAATGATAACACTTCTAAGCCCAGTAGAAAGCGTAGTCCAGTTGTCGATGATGATAACAATAAAAAAGAAAATGAAGAGACTTCTAAACCTAATCGTAGACATAGTCAAGTTGCTGACGATATCACTGATAAAAAAAATAGTGAAGACACGCATAAATCAATTGAAAGACTTAGTGAAGTTGTCTCTGGTGGTATTGATAAAAAGGATAATGGAGAAGACATTTCTAAACCTGCTAGAAGACGCAGTCAAATTGTCACGAATAGTAATAACGAAATAGACAGTAAAGAAACGTCTAAGCCTATCAAAAAGCGTAGTAAAATTATAACCGACGATACTAGTAAAACAGAAAGTGAAGGCGCACCTAAATTTATCAGAAGACGTAGTCAAGTTGTCACTGATAGTAACGATAAAACAGAAAATGTCAATCCTCTTGAGCCCTTCAAAAAACATAATTATATCGTTAATGACGATAATAAAGAAAATGGAGAGAAACCTGAATTTATTATTAATAAACCAAAAGTTAAAAACGATGACGATAAAACTAAAAAGCAAACATATAAAGACACCGATAATTTAGAAAAATCGAATGCAATTACGGGTCCACACAAAATAATACACGAATCGCCCGATGAAAATAAATTCGTCACGCCGACAATCAATTTAACAGCATCTGAAAATAATTACAACACAGTTGATGAATCTGAAATAAATACACGAACACCTAAGGTACAAATGCAAATTCAATTCGACAAAGAAAATCTTTTGCACGGATTTCTTGTCTCAACTATTTCGTATAAATCTTTCTCGGACTATCTTCAAACTGTCTACACTATATCTACACAAAACTCTTTTGAATATTTGTATATAAAGATGCGCCTGAATATCGAATCTATAATACAGAAAAAATTATTTAGTTTATAAACTAATTAAAAATATTCGCATTGCGCTAACCATAACAATATGTAAATAATGATATTAATAATAATATTGTCTACATTAACGTATGGCTAATTTGCAGTTGTAGCAGAGTCTCTGTAGAGTATAAAAAATAGAATCTTCAACTGCTTTGAAAATGAAATCCATTCAAAATTCTTTATAACCTGTTTATCAAGAATAACGAGATTCGCTATTGCAACAAATTTAGCCATGACATAACTAAAAATATTCTTTTCCGTTTAACTACCTAGCTCGGAGCTCGGAATTACGCCATCAGCCTTGTTAACGCATTCCTAATAATAAAACTAAAATTAAACAATTTAATTGACAGCTGAAATAATTGCAGCAAGGAGTTCGCATTTTTCATCATCACTGTAACACCCATTACATACAAAACGCCATTAACGGCTTTATATACGTAACACTATCACAGACAATAAATCAAATATGCCCTATAAATACTTTCAGGAGACACCAGTTTCAAAAACCGACAAGGTCCAAGAAAATCCCGAGGTACACAATATAGACATTTATCATTACCTTTTTATTTTATCTCTGAAAAATAGGTATTCGACAAATTTTAGAGTCCGAATATCTAGTTTTGATTAATTAATTTATTACCTTCAATTAAATCACTTTAAATGTTATTTTCAAACAAACTTTGAAGTGAAATTTTACCTTACGAGAACGATTTATTTTAATTTAAAGTTAAAATTCTTATTAAAACTTTGATAATTAATTTAATAGTCCTATAAAAAGTTGTTTTATTTTTTTTACCCAAGAATAAAATGTCTATAAATCATAAATACTCTTGACAGGAAAAGCCATCAATCGCCCCTAAAAAACTTGGCAAACCAGAAGAATTAAAGGTACACATAACAGTAAATATTTACTGTTTTATATAATAATAATTGATTATTGATTAAAATTAATAAATTAAACTTAAAAATTATCGATAACAAATAAATAATAAAGAAAATTTCATTTTATCATAAAAAAGTCGTCATAATGAGGAAAAAATAAAAAGAATCTAAAAATACGTCGGTGGTTATGTTTTCAGAAAGCGGAAGAGCTAGGAAAAAGGCCGAGCTTGAAGCCCGTAGGTAAACCCGAAGACAGGAAGGCGTCGATAGAAAAGGTTGAACTCAAGGTAAGCTCATCTATATCCGTCATAGAATATGTTAATATTTCGTTTATTTATATGTAAAGACAGCAAACCGAGCCAAGTGGCCTTTTTTGGTCAACTACTTATGTTATCTATTATGCTAATACACAAAAATTCTTTTATAAATATAAAAGTGCTGTATTATATATTAGCTACATCGAAATTTCATTTGCCTGGCATTAATATTAATAATAATGCGGATTTCTCGCTGGTTATCGTTACTTTTAATTGAAATTTATTATATTAAATTATATATATATATATATAGAGCATTTAATATATCGTTGAATTTTAACATCGACTTGTATTCGATACTTTATGTTAATTTGATAAATTTTGTACAAACTTTCATACATATAGGTACAAAATACACACATTCACATACACGCTACAATCAACAAAAGAAAAATTTATAATAACTGTAACGTGTAACGCGTGCATCTTCTTTATTAAAAAAAAAAAAAAAAAAAAACAAACAAAAAAAAACAAAAAAAATTTAATGTAAAATTTTAATGAATTTTGTATAATCCGACTGAACCCATCACAGAAAATAGACAGTCCCCGATCCAGTATTAAATGGCGTAAACCAGAGAAGCAAGAGATTGTGATCGAGAATTTCAAAATGATACAACTAAAGCCCATCCCGAAAATTGTGAAAAACGTTCCAGAGAAAGCCGAAAACGGCACTGTTAAACTTAAGGTATCCCCGAAGCTCCGGATAACAAATTGACCTGCCAAATTTTATACTGCGCTGATTACTTTATTGCCCAAGCCTACATCTCGATATCTTCTCGTATTCTTTCCTTGGTCTATTATTCTTCTATTTATACTTTACTTAATTAATTATTCGATAGAAAGTTATTTCTATTTTTTCTCTTAACTTTGATTATCTTCTCTCTTTTTTAATTTTCAACTCAACATCTTGGTCTTTCGTTTTTATTAAAAAACAAAAAAAAAAAAAAAAAAAAAAAAAAAAAATACTCTTAACAATATTTGCAATCTATCATAATATTATCATTAACCTCTTTTATAAGAAAAAAAAAGAAAAAAAAATTTAAATTAAAAGAATTTCGATAAAATAATTTATGCTAATTTTCTCTGTACTACTCTCACGTGCATGAAACTACGTCATCGTTTTGATGACGTTAAAAATGTTCATTAAAAGATCTCGCTCTCTAAATTAAGATCGCAATAAATAAATTGTTAATTTTCATACTCACTCTATTTACTGCTATTCTAATCCAAACCCACTTAATTTTCTTCTTTCTTGAAAACACGCTACTATACAGCAGCAAACTTACTTATATCTTTAGCGACGGCGACTCAAGTCATTTTCTTTCCGATTTTAATTGGATTATCCTTTTATCTCTTGCAACGCCTTTTGCATTTTGAGCTTTTAAAATTTTCCGATTCTTTTTACAACATTATGCCGAAAAAATCTCCACACTGTTCTTTTCTCAACAAAGTCAACTTGTTGTAAAAAACTTTGCAATTTTCTTTCACTACACTATACGCCTTTTTATTAATTTCCTCATCTTCTTCTGGTCTTTTACTTTTCCTTTACTACTAGCCTGAGAATGCATCTTTAAGGATCTATTTCTAGCAAACGACTGCGATGGCACCAAAAATTGCGATATTTATAAACATAATATAACTGCGTACTTTCTGCATTTTTTTAATAAGATTCTCCTTATTTAATCTTTTTTAACTAAGTATATAATTTACTATGAATAAAACAAAAAAAAAAAAAAATCTAAAAATTAAAACCTCGCACGGAATGTAATTAAATTAAACAAAATAAAATAAACTAAATAATATAAACATTATCTTTAATCTTTTAAAATTAAATAATAAAAAGAAAAAAAAAAACTAAAATTAATTTCAGCTATTAAACCAATTTTATTTTCACATCAGCCTGAGAATGCTCTTATTAATTTTATCTTTTTATCAACGAATAAAGCGATTACTCTTAAAAATCCATTTTTTTCATCACTATTCTATTATTAAATAGTTATTCTAATCTTTATAACCGAAATCTAAATTTAACGACGAACCTTTATCAAACAAGTTGAACGTCATCATAAATCATTTATCATAAAGGAAAATGTATTTTATTCTACAAAGAATAAAGACATTGTCACCATATTACTACCATCATCACACTCATAACAATAATCATAAATCTACACTACAAAAATTCTCATTCTGCACTCTTATGCAATTGCGTGTTCTTTTGCAATCGCACAAAAATTGTCACAAATTATAACAATTTAAAATTTAACTCTCTCTCTCTCTCTCTCTCTCTCTCTCTCTCTTTTCTCAATTATTCAAACGCTTATTATCGAGGGCACAACGAAATTTAATTCAAGCAAATTTCATAAGTTTACACACCAAAACAACTTTTTACGTTCGTTGGTGAATAAATTTGCCCGAAATATGTAAAAAAAAAAAAAAAAATTTCGCGTGAGCGGCACGCGCACTTACATATTCCGAGACGATTCGATTAAGAAATCATTGTTGATGTTTCCACGCGTAGAAAACGGAGAAAGCGGACAAATTGGAGGTGAAGAAGACAAAGGCGAAGAAGTCCGACAAGGAGAAGAGCTACGAACTGCCCGAGATCCCGGATTACGAGAGGCCGGTGCTCGAGAAGCCCCAGGAGTTCGATTTTGGCGAGCACGTTAAGCGCGACAAAACGAAACTCGATAGACCGACGACTCAGGTGAGTGAGATATTCGCCGCAATTGCAAACTCTTGCATACATTAATCATCTTCGTGCACACGCTCACTCACACATATTAATTATAATATGTATATATATATATATATATATATATATACATATATCTATGAACGTACGAGCAAGAATTCTCAATAATAAATCAAACGTTTTTTTTTTTTCTTCCACTTTTCACGCTGTTCCGTCGGACGTTGTCGTCGTCGCCGTATCGTCGTCCTCGTCGTTTTATCCATCCCCGAGCAGAAATTCGAGTCCAAGGTGATGTATAATATCCAAAAGCGATTTATTACTTTGGGTTAGCTTCGACAAGCCAAGTCTCAGCCTGATTAACGCTCATTGCTTATAGCGCACGCCTACGCGCACTAACAATCATTTATTAAATATTATCACACAGACGTTACGGACGCGCTATTTTATTATTATTATCGTTATCATCATAAGGATATCCCTGGTAAGTATCATACAACGTTATGCTTGTTAACCCATCGCTTGGCGATTTTTTGCCGGTATTTAACGGACGCGTCGATAATAAACTATTTTCACGAATTTTCAAATTTTTTGAAGAATTATATTTATAAATGGGAATCGGTTTAGCGAGCGATTTATTTTAATAAAAAATAAAGGATAATATTATTATTTTTTCCTTTTATTTTATTGATCAATTGCGTTTCTTTTTTTTTTTTTTTTTTTTTTTTTTCTTTTTTAAATAAAAAGTGAATATAAAATTATGGAAAAGAAGCAAAGCAAAGAATAAAATAATCGAAGAACGTAAAATTGAATAATTCGCGAGATTCAAAGAATGTGAAGAGATACGCGGCGGTCGACTGGCGGGACAATCGACTCGCGTAAATGGCCAAAGGGTCGCCGGCGCGTATCGCTTAAGATTAATTAGGAAAGTGCATGCGCGCTCGCGCTCGTGTCGCGAGGCAAGAGCATAATGGGACCTTGGATATTTTTGGAAATTATTACGCTAGGCGCTAAAGCTCCGCTTATATGCTACGACTAACTCGCGCACTGGCATAGGTCACTAGCCGTGAATCTTTAGTCCCCAGCCCCAGTTTGTCCCCGTCTCCCGAAACTCTCTTTCTCTCTTTTTCTCTCTCTCTCTCTCTCTCTCTCTCTGACTTGTCTCTCGAAATTTCAAAGCTTCTCCCTCTCTCCCTCTCTTCCTCACTCACTCCCTCCCTCCCTCCCTTCTTTTGGCATTAAAATTTCCAAAGGCTCAGTCGATCCTAATATTCCACCTGTGCGTGCGTGAGCGCGCGCGCGCCCGTGTATAACGCAGCTTCCGCTTCGGGGCGAGTCTCGCTGCCTTCTCGCGAAGGCTCGCGCACCCGTCAGTAGCGCCCGAGAAATAATATCGTCACCGTTCCTTGTGTCCGTTTAGCCGAAGCTACCGGAGATCAAGGCGCCGGCCGAGACGCCCAAGATCGAAGTTATCAAGGACGTAACGCCGATCGGCAGCCGAAGGGGCTCGTTGATCCCCGGAAGTGGAACCAGCAGTCGCAGAGGATCCCTCATCCCGCCCGAGGAACTTGGACGTAGACCCAGTTTAATTATCAGCGACGAGGTACCGATCAATTTTATTTCAACCTTCGATTCACTTTCCTCCTTCTTCTTCTTCTTCTTCTTCTTCTTCTTCTTCTTTGTCTACTGTTACTTCTACCCTATACTTTATCTCTTTTACTTTATCTTTTTTTACCTTTGCTCTGTGAATTTCTCTATTTATCGAAGCGCGCTCGAAGGATCGCGAACTTTGTCGCACAAATTATGTCTTCCATTCAGTCTTTTAAATAAATTCTGCGCAAACGTCGGTTAGAAGCGCGAACAAAATTCATCTATCTTACTCGCGGTCGTAATTTTTCTTTTTGCAATAATTATTAAATATTTAATTCAATGGATTTGAAAATTAAATTTTATATCGAAAAAAAAAAAAAAAAAAAAAAAAAAAAAAAAAAAAAAAACAAATTATTAACATACATATTGCTCGACTGAAAAATTCGACTTTTTTTTATTTATTTTACTTCGTTAAAAAAGTGCGATTGAGTTCGCCTCCTTTAAAAAAACTGACGTTGCGATACTCGCGTTTCAATAAGTTGCATACCTTTCTTACTCTAGTCGTAGATATTAGTTATAGTGACTTGATGACTGGATTTTATTAGACAACATAGTTTTTTATTTGGATTTATAATTTAGTGGGATTGTTGCTAAAGTGACTTGATAATTACTCTAGTTTATTCTATCTCTGTCTACTTTACCTTCATGTTAAATCCTTTCATGTACCTTTTTCTAACATTTATTTTTTTTCTACTCTCCTTCTTTATATCTGTCTATCGTGTTGTCCATTTTATACAAAAGATTGAAAAAAAAAAAAACAAGATAGAGAAAATCCAGTAAAAAAATAAGAAAAAAAAAAAAATCCAAGTTATTAGATGTACCGTTAGAGTATATGATTGAACGTCGCAGAATCAAATGTGACACTTTCATCGAGTAAATTCCCTTTAAATGTACAGTGCGAAAAATAGAAAATAAAACTTCTAAAGTGCATGTATACAGCTACGTGTAAGTTTATGAGAGTAGGTAGAGAACAAGTCATCATCTTACGTCAGATATTTGTCACGAGAAGCATCACGTGTGGGTAAAATTTAGGTAAACTTTATATACAAAACTACGACACATTATCCTTTATGAATATATCTATATGCACATGTGGTGCAGTTTGCATTTTCTGCCCGTAAAATGTATCAGATACAACACCAACAACATTCCTCACACATATCATGCTCATAACAATTTGGTCCATAGGAAAATAGAAAGCTGCGCCCCGGCGAGGTCGTGGATGAGCGCAAGGTGAGAGACATTTTTTTCTTCCTCCGACTCCAGAGGAAGCCACTCATAACCGATAACGGCGATTATCATAATAATATTAATAATAATAATAATAATAATAATAATAATAATAATAATAATCACAATCACAATAATAATAATGACAATTATTATAATTACAATCATAATTTAATAATAATTGCAACAATAATTTAATAACAGCAATAACACATCAACAACGACAATAATCAATTACAATAATAAATTAATAATCAGTAATAATATTAATTACTATAATATCAACATGCCTCGTATGCAAATTCTCTCACTTTGAAGCACCGAATGAACTCACAATACTTGCACACTTTAGCCTTTTTTTCTTTCTTCTTTTTTACTTTTTCTTTTTTTATTCCTTTTTTCTTTTTTTTTCAATTCCTAAATCTGTCAATTTTTGATTTTTTTTATTAATTTAATTTTAAGTTTTGTTTTTCTTTTTTCACCATCTACATATTTTCATTACAATATTCTTATCAAATTTTTTAAAGCTATTTTTGATTTTTATCCCCATGATGATTTTTGCTCACATTTTACTGACATACTTACTGGCAACTCAAATTAAGATAACACTCGCGCAATTTTAAGAAAATAACATTCGCAGCTGCGGGAATAGCAACGCAAAGTAGTATTATAAAAAGAGAAGCCTCATTAACGCAGCTGCGAATATTAATGTCTAAAATCACCTGATCTAAAAATGACAAAATAAATAAAACACTATTTCGGTCAATTCGCGTGGATTATTCTTAATGAGCCATTTTTTGAAAGACACGGAGAAATAGGCAGGAACATAAAGCTACGCTCAAATCGAAAAGTATCCGTAACGAGATTGAGAGAGAGATTGAGAGAGAGAGAGAGAAGCAGGAGTTACTTGAATAGCAGCCGAGCATTACAGCGGCAGAATTCATGGAGTTGGTTGATTTTGGGGCCGTGCCCCTAGCGAGTCGCGCCCGCCCTAATCTCACTCGCTCCTCTGGAACGAACTCAAAATTCACGCGAGCGCGCGGGGGATATATAATCTTATATGTTTAATAAATTATCGCTGAAAATAAGCGACCGGTCCGCGAAAATAGAAGGTTTTCGCATTAGCGCGAGCGCGCGCCTCGCGAGAATGTATGCCATCTGGCAAAGGTGCGCAAACCCGAAGCGCGTTTAAACGCGCGCGACTTACCTATCATATCTTTCTAAATGCCTCTTGTCTATTAATTACACGGGTATCTTTAACGCAACGAAAGAATTTGCTAAAGATTGAACGATCGAGCGCTAGAGCTACACAAACGCGCGCGATCCACTTTTTATTCGCGAGGACGAAATTCGCGCGACTCCGGCGCCATCGACGGACGGTGGCCGCTTTTTGTGGGGATTCTCCGAATTTAAAAAAAATGCCAGACACGCTGTACGCGCAGGTATTATAAAAATGGAATATGTTTATAAATCGATTTTTGCGCTCGCTCGCTCGCTCGCGCGCGCGTGCTTGTATCGACGATAATATATCGTGTCTGCACGTGCCTCGCAACGTTAAAATAAGGCCGCAACTTGAGAAATTCCGTGCCAATTTTGCCATTTTGCACCGACGCTCGGCTCGCGCCCCGTCTGATGTACTGCCCGTATTTCGCTGCGCGGCTCTCTGCGCGTTCCTTAATCTTTCCGCAATTAAATATTAGTTATTCGTGGAAAATTAGCCAGGGTAGAGGCCGCGAGACTTTGCCCCTATCCTCGCTTCGACTGATTTTAAAGGAGCGGATTTCAAAAGCACAACAAACTCACACGGATACTTTTCGAAGCGTCGAGCTTTCGTTTACGTATATAATGCACATACGCATACGGAAACGAGGAAATCTCATTTATTATATCAAAGGAACACTTGCAGCACACGACTTAATTAAATTATTATATATATATATATATATATATATACATATATTTAGATTTCGTTCACAAATAAATATACGAAACGCAGCCGATTTTCTCGGTGAACGAATAAAAGAAGCGTAATTGCATCATTGGCTGGTGGACTGAGAGTCTCATCGGAAAGAATGACCGATTTAAAAGATAATCGATTAAAATAATGAACATGTGCCATGCCGAATGTTCTATATGTGACGATGTGAGGCCACCTTTATTCCGGAATGAAAAATCAAAGCCAAATTGAGAGCTTATGTGTAACCGACATATTTCAAATTCATCCTTATCTCGTGCCTATCTTAAAGTTGTTTCTCGTTGAAGCTTACATTGTATATTGTAGACGTTGGTCAACTTAAGCGCGTCTATATAGATTTCTTGCAACTTTCTCACCGTTGCTCGTGTCGTCGCAATAATAACAATATAGTTATAACTATAATAATTATAAAAATGATAAAATTAATGATGATAATAATAACAACGAAAATGATAAAAAAAAAAAAAAAAAAAAAAAAAGAATAAAAGCAATGTTATCGATCTCCCAATTCCTAGCCCCCTTTGTTTGTGACAAACGAAACCTTGTTTGTGTCTCTCTCTATTTCCATATGTGTGTTTATGTCAGTATCTGTAAGTGTCCAAGCCTCATGTTCGTCTCTGTACTTTTCTGCAGGTTAGATTACGGCCCGGCGAGGTATTGGATGCCAAGGTGAGATTTGTGTTCGCTATAACACAAAGCTTACCTACCATCGAAGCCAATCATCACCGCAGCTGCGCGCGGTATCCCGCATCGCAATATTTACCTTAATTCGCCCGGGTAGAAATAAATGGCTTTTTTTTTCTTTAATATCCAAAGTTTTGCATTCTCAACGGTATTGGTTGTGAATTGTTTTGTTATTGTTTCTTTTTTTTTTTTTTTTTTTTTTTTTTTTTTCTCTCTCTTCTTATCGAGTCAGCGAATAAAAGCTATTTATGTCTATCCGTTAATTTCCCAGGCCTGTGCAGCCCCCGCAGCCTTTGCGCTGCTCAAATAATTATAATAATAATAATGATAATAATAATAATAATAATAATAATAATAATAATAAAGTACGATGTAAATTTCGCTTGCAGATAAAAATAAAAATAACTAACAGCAGACGTGCTACGTTACGAGAGGTCTATACTATCGCGCGTTAAAAAAAATAAAAAATAAAAATAAATAAATAAAAAATAAAAAACAATAAAGAAATACAGCAACAGGTGGTTGTCAGGCAGACACATAAGCGCGATGTAAAATTAAAAATAAAATTTTTTATTTATTTTTTTTTTTTTTTTTCAATCGTTGGTTAAACGATAAACAATTATTCATGAAAAAATTTTTTATGGATCGCAAATTTTCATGAGCCTTTTCTTAATTTTTGAATGATATTTCTTCCATTTGTTTTTTGGGAAAATGATCAACACAGAGATACGGAAGGCCTGGCGAATTACTTGAGGACGACAAGGTTAGATATTTTCCTCGATGTGATACATGTATATTTATATATTTTTTATGGTGGAGATCGGCTCTTTGGACGATTTCCATCTGTGATTAAAAACATCGTGATTAACAACGTGGATTATTATATAAATTATGAATACATTATAGGTTGAAGTTTCGTATACATGATTAATAATAATTATTGATTGCATATTATGATTGTTAAATTTTTAATCTTTTTTCACATTATTTTTTTGTACTCTATTTTTGTATCTTACAGATATCTGTGTTTTCACATTACTTTTATGTGTCTCACTACTTTCTTCCACACCTGTATGTTCTTTCTATCTATATACGCATACATATGTAAATGTTAATTTCCGTTAGTTAAATGTTACAAGTTCAAATTTATACGCTCGAAGCAATCGAGGCGGCAGCAGCAACACTTTCATCGTTCGAGTACTTTTTTTTTCTGTCATTACTCTTTCCTTACTGTAGCTTTATTTTCTTTTTTTTTTAATTATTTTTATCTAAACTACCTATCATTTTTTTGTTTTTCGTACCATCGCACACTTCTTTTCAAACAAAGTTTAGATAGTTAAATTTCAGAATGTAGTAACGTCGTTTAGTAGTGCATAATAAATGCGCTATTTTGCTGCCGCACGTTTGTTTTGCTGCTTAAAAAAACGCTTGGCGAACTTATAACTTGTAAAAATTCTTTAAATAAACCTTACCTTCCACAAGTCCACTATGAAATATACTTCAATATTTCTCCTTACCAGCTTTATGTTATTTATGTGATTATGTGTTTATCGCTTTCCTTTATATGTGTTATTTATATTTATGTACCTTAATCTCGTCTTTTTTGGCCAAAGCATACCAAATGGACAAATGGAAATGACATAAGTAATGCGATTACGCCGAATTAAGACAATTGTAAACGAAGTAAATTTAACAATAACGTTGAATATAATTATTATGAAAATAACAAAACTAACGTTTTTTAAAGTTTTTTAACTTTAAGTGCTAAACTGACGACGACAATGCGAAATTCAAAGCACATAATGATCTACTTCTCATCGTCCCGTCCTGAATCTCTTTAAATATCCTGTAAGAAAACAATAACGATGATAAAAACGCCAAATGGGCATGGCTCGTAAAATAAAAAAAAATAATTAAAAATAAAAAAACATCATACATGTACCAG
>OX465096.1:75202277-75417277 GCA_949987625.1 Chalcis sispes
AATAATGATTTATTTTTTCAGATCTTAACCGGTTCAACAAGAAACTTAAGGATACCATTGGTATAGAGCGTGAAAAGGTAATTTTTGACGTAGAATTACAAGACCAAACGGCTCCTGCAAACTGGTTCTTCAATGGCAAACCGATCGAACCAAATGAAAGAATCGAAATTAAAAATCTTGGCGGTGGCAAGCATCAACTTGTTTTTAATAGAGCTGAAATGGAAGACGATGGTGAAATTACTTGCGAAAGTGGAGAATTAAAGAGCTCTTGTAGATTAACGATAAAGAAGGGTGAAAGCAAACCGATTGCTGAAATTCCTGATAAGATTGAAGGGCCATGTAATGCGCCCATTGTATTCATTATACCTTACAGAGGTAAGAGGACTTAAGTAAAATCAATATTTAATTTTTCATTAAAAATTGTTTCGCTTAATATATTTATTTTAGTTGAGGGAACGAAGCAATCTCAAGTTGAAGCTAAGCTTATGAAAGATGGAAAAGCTCTTCCATTAAAAGACGTAGAAATAGTTGTAGGAGAAGATAAAATCACTTATAAAATTAAAAAACCTCAACACGATCAATCTGGCACTTATCAAATTAAAATTGGCAATGCACAAGGAGAGGAAGTTAAGGATGTATTTGTAAACATGCAAGGTATGTAACATAATTCTGAAGAATTTTTCATCGTGAAACGCTAAAAATAATGATTTTTGTTATTGATATTTTATTTATTTATACAGACGTTCCATCACCTCCACTGGATGTCGAAGTAAGCGACATTTTTGCAACCAGCTGCGTCGTTTCTTTCAAACCAAGCAAAGACGACGGAGGCTCCCCAATTACCAAATATATTGTTGAAAGATTAGACTTGAGCTTAAAAGCTCAATGGGATAGTGTGGGAGAAGTTATGCCTGGAGAAAAAACTAGTTACAAAGTCGAAGATCTTGTTACAAAGAAAGAGTATAAATTTCGCATTCGTGCCGTTAATAAAATTGGATCTAGCGAGCCGGCAATGTTTGCAAAACCAATCTTGGCTAAAGATCCTTGGGGTAAAATTTATAAATCATAAAGATAAATATTATTTATTTTTGTTATTTTTAATGTAAAATTTTTTAATTTTCAGATGAACCAGGAAAACCTGGCAATGTAGAAGTTACAGATTGGGACGTTGATCATGCTGATCTTAAGTGGACAAAACCGGAAAATGATGGTGGTGCTCCTATTACAGGTTACATTATTGAATACAAAGAAAAATATGGTAAAGAATGGGTACAAGGTAAAGAGATTACGGGAGATGTAAAACAAGGAACAATCGATGGATTGAAAGAAGGAACGCAATATGAATTCCGTATACGAGCAGTCAATAAAGCTGGTCCTGGTGAACCGTCCGAACCAACTAAACCTATTATTGCAAAGAGTCGCTTTGTCAAACCCTTCATTGTTGGAGACGGTTTGAAGAATCTTATTATAAAGAAAGGACAAGTTATTAAATATGATATTAAGTATCAAGGTGAACCAGAACCTGAAGTAAAATGGTTCTTGGGAGACAAAGAAATAATCCAAGATGCAGCTGAGAGAATAACAATTGACAAATATGAGCGGAACACAGTTTTGACTGTAAGAAAAACAACAAGACCTGATTCTGGAAAGTATAAATTAGTACTTACAAATAGTTCGGGCACATGTGAAAGTTTTGCAGATGTTGTCGTATTAGGTAACTGTATTTATTGAATTATAAATATTTTTTAAAAAAATGTATAATGTTTATTGAGCTTTTACATTATTATAATTTACAATGTAGATAAACCATCAAAACCAATGGGACCATTGGAAGCAACCGAAATACGTTCGGATCATATCACCGTCAAATGGAAGAAACCAAAGGACGATGGAGGTAGTGATATTACAGGGTATGTTTTGGAAAAAATGGATATGGATACTGGAAGATGGATCCCAGCAGGCGAAGTCGGTCCAGGTGAACCACACTCTTTTACTTTCTCGGGGTTATCGCCAAAAAAGAAGTACAAGTTCCGGGTAAAGGCGGTTAACAAAGAGGGAGAATCCGAACCTCTTGAAACTGACGACTCCATCTTGGCTAAGAATCCTTATGGTAATTAAATATATTTCTTAAAATAATAAAAAAACGAAGATCATATTGACAAAATAATGAGAATAATAAATTAAATTGACAATTATAGATGAACCTGGCAAGCCAGGGAAACCAGAAATCTTTGACTATGATAACGTTAGTGTCAGCTTAAAATGGGCCAAACCCGATGGCGACGGCGGTAGACCAATTACGCACTACACTATTGAGATGAAAGATAAATTTTCTCCAGATTGGATTGAAGTTACTAAAACAACTGACGATAGACCCGAAGTAAAGGTTGAGGGCTTGAAAGAAAAAATGGTATATCAATTTCGTGTTCGCGCACATAACAAAGCAGGATCATCACAACCTAGTGAACCTACCGACAATCATTTGTGCAAACATAAAAATCGTTTGTATTTTTTATATTAAATAAGAATTTAACTACATACATGAATATACTTAACACACATCCTTTGAAATTTCCAGTTAAACCAAGAATTGATCGCGAAAACTTCAAGTCTATCACAATTAAAGCTGGTAGAACACATAAATGGTCAGTTGATGTCACAGGAGAACCACCTCCAGAGTGTAAATGGATTTGGAGAGATAATATACCACTTACCAATACAGAACGTATCAAAATTGACAATGTCGATTATCACACAGACTTTACTATCGTTAATGCTGTAAGAAAAGATAGTGGCAAATATACTTTAGTGGCTGAAAATGCAAGCGGTAAAGATTCTGAAACAGTTGAACTAATTGTACTTGGTCAGTATACATTTTTTAATTTTATTAAGCTCAATCATCTTTAAAGTATCAAAATGTTTATTTACAACGAATATTATACTATGTAGGTAAACCTGATGCTCCGAAAGGACCGCTTGTAGTTTCTGACGTAACTAAAACAAGTGCGAAAATTAAATGGGAAAAACCAGAAGATGATGGTGGCAGTCCTATTAAAGAATATGAAATTGAAAAAATGGACACAAAAACTGGCAAATGGGTACGTGTTGGAAAAGTTCCTGGAACTGATACTGAATTTGATATTACTGGATTGAATCCTGGTAGCGAGTACAAATTTAGAGTAACGGCTGTAAATGATGAGGGTGATTCTGAACCGCTTGAAAGTGAACGCGGAATTATTGCTAAGAATCCATTTGGTAAGTGTTAATTTAACTAATATTAAATAAATTTTATTTAATTTAAAATTTATTTTATCTTTTTAATATAAAAAATTTAAATTTAGAAGTTAAAATTTTATTAATTTTAGAATTTTTTTTAATCATTCTAATTTGCCCATTTAGATGAACCTCTTAAACCTGGAACTCCAGAAATTACTGATTATGATAATGAATCAGTTAGTTTGAAATGGACTGCTCCAGAATTTGATGGTGGAGCGCCTATTGAAAAATACATTATTGAGAAAAAAGATCGATATAAGCCAGAATGGGAAAAGGCTATCGAAGTTCCTGGTAATATGCTAGAAGCTAAAGTTCCCAACTTAAAAGAAAAGGGCGAATATCAATTTAGAGTAATAGCTGTAAATAAGGCTGGACTTTCTCCTCCTTCAGACGCCTCAAAAATGCAAATTTGCAAACACAAAGCCCGTAAGAATTTGTTTTACTATTTTTTTTTTTTTTTTTTTTTATAAACTTGTTTTAAAATTTTAATATAATTCTTTAATTCTTATAGTTAAACCTAGAATTGATAGAACAAATCTTAAACCTATTGTGGTCAGAGCTGGTAAACCTATCAAGTACGATGTCGATGTACGAGGTGAACCACCTCCAGAAACAACCTGGTATTTGAAAAATAATTTGGTTAAATCAGAAGGCAATATTGAAATTGTTAATGTAGAGTATAACACAAAACTCAGTATTACTGATAGTGTGAGAGCTAATACTGGATTATGGAAAATTAAGGCGGTGAATGCTCATGGTGAAGATGAAGCTGAAGTAGAAATTACCGTATTATGTAAGAATTTTAATTTACAAATAAAAATAAATATCATATTTTAATTAAATTAAAAAAAATCTCATTTGTTGTTTTTAAATTTTAGCGGCACCCTCAAAACCAAAAGGACCTCTTAAAGTATCAGATGTTACTAAAGGAGGTTGTAAATTAAAATGGGAAAAACCAGAAGATGATGGTGGCAAACCAATAACTGGTTATCAAGTAGAAAAACTTGATAAAGCTACAGGCCGTTGGGTACCAGTCGGCCGTACAAATGATACGGAAATGGATGTTAAGGGCTTGCAAGAAGGTCATGATTATGAATTTAGAGTAAAGGCAATTAATGAGGAAGGAGAATCTGAGCCTCTCGTCACTGATAGATCCATTACAGCCAAAAATCCTTATGGTTTGTTTCAGAAAGAAGAAAAATATATTTAAAATTTATAATAAATATAGTCATGAAATATACCATATATTTTTATTCTAGATCTTCCCGGAAAACCTGGTATACCTGAATTTGAAGATTGGGATGTCGATCGTGTTGACCTTAAATGGGAAGCACCAAAAGACGATGGCGGAGCGCCTATTACAGGATACATTATAGAAGCGAAAGAGAAATTAACAAGTCATTGGGAAGAAGTATTGACCACAACGTCATCTCAACCAAGAGGTCGTGTCACTGGTCTCAGAAAAGGTGCTACATACCAATTTAGAGTACGAGCTGTCAATAAAGCTGGACCAGGTGAACCTGGTGAACCAACTAAGCCACATGTAATGAAAGCTCGATTTTGTGAGTACTTATTTTTGGTATAAATTGTGTATAATTATGTAATAATTGAAATTAAAAATATATATTTTTTTTTAATTACAGTGAAACCACATATCAATCGCGATAAGTTACAAACTGTTAAAGTAAGAGCAGGGCAACTTGTGAAACTCGATGTAGATGTAGAAGGTGAACCACCTCCAACTATTACTTGGAGCAAAGGCCCTAAAACTTTATCTACTAGCGCCAACATTAAAATTGATAATGAAGATTATAACACTAAAATCCAATTGTCGAATACTACACGAGAAGATACTGGAAAATATACAATTAAGGCTGTGAATGATTCGGGTTCGGATGAAGCCGAAGTAGAAATAATTATACTAGGTAAAAATGAATTTATATAATTATTACACAATCTGATATTCATATTTGTTTTCTGACACTAAAAATTCTATAATGTATTATTTTTAGACAAACCTGGTAAACCGGAAGGACCTCTAGAAGTTACGGATGTTCATAAAGAGGGATGCAAACTCAAATGGAAGAAACCTAAAGATGATGGAGGTCTTCCTCTATCAAGCTATGTTATAGAAAAAATGGACGTTACAACTGGCCGATGGGTACCTGCTGGTATTGTAGATCCTGAAAAAACCGAGCATACAATTACTGGACTTGAGCCAGGAAGAAAATATGAATTCCGTGTAAAGGCTGTAAATGAAGAAGGAGAATCAGACCCATTACAGACTGATACAGCTATCCTTGCCAAAAATCCTTATGGTACATTATTTAAAAATTAAACCACTTTAAAAAAAGTATTATTTATGTAACATATATTTATTTTTTATTTTATTATATTAAATTTATATTTATTTTTAAATATCTAATAAAGATATATCTATTTATTATACTAAAGATACTCCTGCGGCTCCTGGTTTACCTGAAATTGTTGATTGGTCTGAGAATATGGTGAAACTTAAATGGGAGCCACCGATTAGAGATGGTGGTGCTCCAATTACTGGTTACATAATTGAAATGAAAGATAAATTTGGTACCACATTCGTTAAAGCTGCAGAAGTAGACGGACCTTACTGCACGGGAACTGTGCAAAAATTGGAAGAAGGCAATCAATATCAGTTTAGAGTACGAGCTGTTAATAAAGCTGGACCAGGTGAACCCAGCGAAGCAACTAATCCACATACTGCTAAAGCTCGTTGGCGTAAGTAGTAACGATTTACGTATTTATTCATTTATAATTATTTTTTTTTAATTTTTTCAACTTTATTTCGTATTTTTTTATTCCAAATAGTGAAACCCTACATTGACAGAACAAATCTGCAGCAAACTACAATTAAAGTTGGCCTTACTTTGTCATTGGATGTTAACATAATTGGTGAACCGCCTCCAACAGTTACGTGGTCTTATAAAGGAAAAGAACTTGTGACCGATGATCAAATTCGCATTGATAATGTTGATTATAATACTAAATTTTTAATTCTGAAATGCAAAAGAAGTCACACAGGAAGATATACAATCAAAGCAAAGAATGAAGTTGGTGAAGATATCGCAGAATTTGATTTTCTTGTTTTAGGAAAACCAAGCAAACCAACGGTACGAATTATTATAAAATCTTTTAGATAATTATCAAGAAAATATTATTGTATTATGTAGATATCCTTCGTAAGCAAATTAAAATTGTATTATATTTTTAGGGACCATTGGAAGTTTCTGACGTAAACAAGCATGGATGTAAACTTAAATGGAAAAAACCAGAAGATGATGGCGGTGCTCCTGTAGAATATTATGAAATTGAAAAATTAGATCCTCTTTCAGGACAATGGGTTCCTTGTGGAAGGTCTACGGAACCAGAAGCAAATATAACCGGATTATTAGAAGGCAAACCTTACAAGTTCAGAGTAAAAGCCGTCAACAAAGAGGGTGAATCAGAAGAATTAGAGGCTGATAAATCTATTATAGCCAAAAATCCATTTGGTACATTAATATTATAAAAATATTGCACTATATAAAATATTGCTAAAATAATTAGTTAATTAAATTAATTGACATTTTTAGATGAACCCGGAAAACCAGGACGACCAAATCTCACAGACTGGGATAAAGACTTTGTTGATTTACAATGGTCGCCACCGGCAAACGATGGAGGCGCTCCTATTGAAAAGTATATTATACAAATGCGTGATAAAGAAGGCAGACAATGGGTTGATGCTGCTAAAGTATCCGGAACTGTTACTAATGCAAAGGTGACAGATGGAATAGAAGAACGTCATGAGTATGAGTTCAGAATTGTTGCAGTTAATAAAGCAGGTCCTAGCGAACCTAGTGACACATCAAAGAGCGTAGTAGCAAAACCACGTTTCCGTAAGTAAAAAGAAAAACAAATATAAACGAATAAAACAATTGACTTTTTTTTTAATTTACTTTTTAATTAAAAATATTTTAATTTATTTTAGTTGCTCCTCGCATCGATCGAACAAATCTGCAGAAAAAAGTTATGCGTGTTGGTCAACTGCTCCGAATGGAGGCTAAGATAACTGGAGAACCACCTCCAACTGTCACATGGAAATTAAAGAATGCTATCTTGAGGACTCAAGATCGTTTGAAGATTGAAAATGAAGACTACCATACAAGCTTTATTTTAAATAAATTAGAACGATCAGATACTGGAACATACACTGTCATTGCCAAAAATGATAGTGGCGAAGATCAAGTTGAAATTGAACTTCTAGTATTAAGTAAACCTGGTAAACCTAAAGGTCCTCTGAAAGTATCAGATGTTACAGCAGAAGGTTGTAAATTAAAATGGGAAAAACCTGAAGATGATGGGGGAGATCCAGTTGATCACTACGTTATTGAACGAATGGACGTTGATATGGGCCGTTGGGTTCCTTGTGGTACTAGTAAAACACCAGAAGCTGAAGTTTCAGGCTTAAATGAAGGAAAAGATTATCAATTCCGAGTAAAAGCTGTAAATAGTGAAGGAGAATCCGAACCTTTAGAAACCACAATGCCAACAACGGCTAAAAATCCATATGGTGAACCTGACGCGCCAGGCAAACCAGAATTTAAAGATTGGGATAAAAATCATGCTCATCTCAAATGGGCTCCTCCCAAAAATGATGGCGGCGCTCCAATTGAAAAGTATATCATAGAAAAGAAAGATCAATATGGTAAATGGCAAAAAGCTGCCGAAGTTCCAGGTACGAAAACTGATGCCAGAGTTGGTGACTTAGTTGAAGGGCAAAAATATCAGTTCCGTATAAAGGCAGTTAACAAAGGAGGTTTAAGTAAACCAAGTGAGCCTTCTGATACTTTATTAGCTAAAGATCGGTATGCGGCACCTAAGATCGATCGAACTAACCTTAAAGATATTACAGTAAAAGCTGGAAATCACGTGCGTCTAGATGTTAAAGTTTCAGGTGAACCACCACCAACAAAGACTTGGTATCTAAATAAAAAGAAACAAGAATCTGAACAAGGGGGTATTCTTATTGAAGAAGAAGATTACAAAACTAAGTTTTCAATTGGTTTTGCAACTAGAGCTCACACTGGTGTATTAACGCTTAAAGCTGAAAATGATTCTGGTAAAGATGAAGCAACAATTTCATTGACTGTATTAGATAAACCAGGCAAACCTGAAGGCCCGCTGAAGGTTGAAAATGTACACAAAGAAGGCTGCAGTCTTAAATGGAATCCACCCCTCGATGATGGAGGCGTTCCAATAGATCATTATGTTGTTGAAAAAATGGATACGATAAGTGGCAGATGGATTCCAGTAGGACGTACAATGGAACCCAAAATGGAAGTGGAAAACTTAGTACCAGGCCAAGAATATAAATTCCGAGTTGCCGCTGTTAATGCAGAAGGTGAATCAGAACCTTTGGTGACTGAACAAGCAATTGTTGCTAAAAATCCATTCGGTAAGTTTGGATAATATTATTTTTAAATCATAAAAACAATTTAGAATTTATGAAATTGAAATATTAAAAAAATACATAACCTTATAACTTAATTTTAGATGAACCTGGACCTCCTGGTAGACCAGAAGCTACCGATTGGGACAAAGATCGCATTGATTTGAAATGGACTCCACCTATGAATGATGGAGGTTCTCCAGTTACTGGATACGTCATTGAAAAGCGAGAAAAAGGAAGTCCGCGGTGGATTAAAGCAGTTGAAACTGTTGGGCCTGATTGCAAAGGAAAAGTTGATAATTTAGATGAAGGTGTCGAATATGAATTTAGAGTTAGAGCCATTAATGAAGCAGGCCCTGGAGAGCCGTCTGATGCTAGCAAACCTATTACTGCCAAATGTAGACGATGTAAGTTTAATATTTTACAATTAGCCGTGTATAATGAAGAATGAATTATTTTTTAGTAAATATAGATAATAAATTCAATATTTTGATGATTATATTAATTTTTTTAGTGCCACCTAAAATTGATCGAAAGAACCTTCGGGACATCACAGTTCATGAAAATGAACCATTCAAATTTGATGTTAAAGTATTTGGTGAACCAGCTCCAGATGTATCATGGTCTATCAATGGCAAAATTGTACATCAAACGACATACCGCCGAGTGGAAAACGTCCCTAATAATACGAAATTCTTTAATGATAGACCAGAACGTAAAGATACTGGGGTATATAAAATTAGTGCTAGCAATCAATATGGTACAGATACTGCAGAAGTTGAAGTCACAGTTGTTTGTAAGTTTTAATTATTAATTATTACTATAAAGAAATTTTGTTAATAAATTGTTGAATTAATTTACTCTAAATTTTGCATTTTTATTACAGCTAAACCTGATAAACCAGAAGGTCCATTAGAAGTATCTAATGTGCATAAAGAAGGTTGCACATTGAAATGGAAAAAACCAAAGGACGATGGAGGTGAACCTATTGAAGGATATCTTATTGAGAAATTCGATCCTGAAACTGGAGTGTGGTTGCCAATTGGTAGATCAACAGTACCTGAAATGAAGGTTGAAGGATTAACACCTGGACACGAATATAAATTCCGCGTAAAGGCTGTGAATAAAGAGGGTGAATCAGAACCGCTTGAGACAATTGGATCGATAATAGCTAAAGATCCATTCAGTAAGTAAAAATATTAATAAAATGCATACAATATCTTTTTTTTTTTTTTTTTTTTTTGATAATTTTATTATTATAGCAACAAGTACCATATAAATGCTTTTCATTATTTTTAATGATCATTTTTAATTTTATAGCCGTACCATCACCTCCTGGTGCACCGGAACCAGTTGACTGGACTGCCAATCAAGTTGATTTGAAATGGAAAGAACCAGTTAGCGATGGTGGTACTCCAATTACAGGATACATTATTGAAAAGAAAGATAAATATAGTACAATGTGGGAAAAAGCACTCGAAAAAGATGTACCTGTATGTTCCGCACTCATTACTGGACTCATTGAAGGCAATGAATATCAGTTCCGCGTTATTGCAGTTAATAAAGCTGGTCAATCAGAACCTGGTGATTCTAGTAAAACATTTATTGCTAAACCAAGATTTTGTAAGTACATGAATCTAAAAAAGATTTTATGAAAAAAATTTAATTCATAAAATATATTAAACACATAAATTTATAAAAATCTTTTCAATAACATTTCAGTGGCACCGAAAATTGATCGGCGTACATTACGGGATGTCACTTTGTCTGCTGGATCAACGCTTAAATTTGATGTTAATGTTATCGGTGAACCACACCCAACTATGAATTGGCGATTTGGTTCAATGCCACTCACTCCAAGTAAAACTGTAAATATTGATAATTCTGATTATACAAGTAAATTGACTGTACGTCCAGTAAAACGCGACGATAGTGGTGATTATACGATTGTTGCCACTAATTCATGTGGAAAAGATACCGCAACGGTTAAAGTTACGGTAACAGATAAACCATCACCACCAGAGGGACCACTTTCCGTAACCGACGTTCATAAAGAAGGATGTAAACTTAAATGGAAACGACCTCTTGATGATGGAGGAGTTCCAATTGAATATTATCAAGTTGATAAAATGGATACGGAAACCGGTTGCTGGGTTCCATGTGGTCGATCAACAGATCCAAGTAAATTGAATTTTTAAAAATTTAATAAAAAAATCAATAAATTGTATTATTTAAATAAGTATAAGTGCAACGATTTTTCTTCTATTTATATTATAGATTTGGACGTGACTGGATTGACACCTGGTAAAGAATATAAATTCCGTGTATCTGCTGTCAATGCCGAGGGTGAATCAGAACCACTCGTTGCTGAACAAACAATAGTAGCGAAGAACCCATACGATGAACCCGACAAACCAACTGATCTTGAAGCAACAGACTGGGACAAGGATCATATTGATCTGAAATGGCGACCACCACTAAATGATGGAGGCTCTCCTATAACGAGTTATATAATTGAAAAGAAAGATAAATATGGCGAATGGGAAAAAGCTGTTGAAGTTCCAGCTTACGGAGGGGCTGATGCTCCGGTTCGTGCAACTGTTGGAGATTTGATTGAAGGTCAACCTTACGAGTTCCGTGTTCGTGCAGTTAATAAAGCTGGCCCAAGTGAACCATCTAATCAAACACCAGTGATCTATGCCAAGCCGCGAAACCAAGCACCTAAAATTGATAGAACAAATCTTATTGATATTAAAATTAAAGCTGGTCAGAACTTCAGTTTCGATGTTAAAGTTAGTGGAGAACCTCCGCCAAATACCAGATGGCTTTTGGATAATAAAGATGTTAGAGCAAACGAACGTGTAAAAATAAAAGATGTTGATTATAACACACATATAAGTGTTCGAATGGCCACAAGAGCTGAATCTGGTAAATACCAAATTATAGCTGAAAACATAAATGGCAAAGACGTAGCATATGTTAAAGTGACTGTTCTGGACAAACCTGGCACACCCGAGGGACCAATTAAAATATCGGATGTAACTGCTGAAGGCTGCAAACTTGCATGGAAACCTCCATTAGATGATGGTGGTAGTCCAATTGAAAAATATGTAGTTGAAAAACTTGACGAAGCTACTGGACGCTGGGTTCCAGCTGGTGAAACTGATGGACCAGAAACATCCCTCAAAGTAGAAGGACTAACGCCAAATCACAAATACAAATTCAGAGTTCGAGCAGTCAATAAACATGGAAAGGGTGAACCTCTTACTGCCCTACAAAGTATTGAAGCTAAAAATCCATTTGGTGAGTACAAAATTAAAATATGATTCTAATAAACCATCTTGTATTTATCTTTTAAAAATACGACTGTTATAATGAATGTACATTAAAAATTAATTTTAGATGAACCTGGCAAACCTGGAACACCCAAAATTAAAGATTATGATTCAGACTTCGTAGAACTTGAATGGACTCGTCCACAAACTGATGGTGGTTCTCCAGTAACTGGATACATTATCGAAAAACGTGATAAATACAGCCCTACTTGGGAAAAATGTGCCGAAGTTGAAGGCGATGTTACATCTGGAAAAGTTAAAGATCTGATTGAAGGTACTCCATATGAATTCCGAGTAAGAGCTGTTAACAAAGCTGGACCCGGTGAACCATCTGACGCAACTCAACCCCACATTGCTCGACCTAAGAATCGTAAGTAAAAAGATTTTCAAATTGAAAAAAAAATTTATTAAAATTAATATTTGGTAATTTTAATTTTTATAGTCGATTTGTGTAAATACATATTAATGCTGGTTATTTAAATTAATTAATTACCATTACTGTCAATATTTTATAAAACATTAAATTCATTCATATTATAAAACATATTGAATACAATAAACTAGCTCCCTCTTCTGGCAGATCTTAGAGTATTAATATATTTATTAGCTTAATTTATTGGTTTGATATTCAGTTATCAAGGGTCTTATGTCTTAGCTGAACGTTCGGTATAATTGAATATTTGTATATAGTTATAACTAAATTTAAATATAAATTATTTTCAATTAATTAACTGTATGTCGGTGAAATGTTACGGATACGGATTTCTATATTAACAGGTGGTTAATTATAAAAATAATAAAATAATAGAAAATAATTATTATTTTTAAGCAAATAAAAAAAATTATGCAATTAATGTAATTTTTTTTTGTTTTAGTTCCACCGAAGATCGACAGAAAGTATATGCTGGATGTTAAAGTTCGTGCTGGAAGCTTCTTCGACTTCGATGTACCTGTAACCGGTGAACCACCTCCAAAGAAAGAATGGTCACTTAAAGGCAATACGATCATATCAAGCGATCGTATTAAAATCGTTAATGAAGACTATAACACTAGAGTTCGCGTTTTGGAAGCGTTACGCTCCGATTCGGGAGAGTACACACTTACAGCGCGTAACACAAATGGCAAGGATAGCGCAACATTAAGAGTCGTCGTTCTCGATGTTCCTTCTCCACCAGAAGGTCCATTGAAGATAGGAGACGTATCGAGGAATGGCTGTAAACTTGCATGGAAACCACCTAAGGACGACGGTGGTTCTGAAATTCTGCATTATGCAATTGAAAAAATGGATGCTGAAAGTATGCGATGGGTTCCTTTGTGTGAATGTGATCATACTTTTGCAGTGATCGATCATTTAATAGAAGGTCACCAATACAGTTTTCGTGTAAGAGCAGTCAATAAACAAGGAGAATCTGCTCCACTTACTGGCCTTGAAAGTATCATTGCTATGGATCCATTCGGAAGACCAGAAAAACCAGGAATTCCATCAGTTGTCGACTGGGATAAGAACCGTGTAGATTTAGAATGGACACCACCAAAGAGAGATGGAGGTGCACCGATTACAGGTTATATTATCGAAAAGCGTCCTAAATTCGGACAGTGGGAGAAAGCTGTTGAAGTAGATGGTGACAAAACAAGTGCAAGAGTGCCAGATTTAACAGAGGGAGAAGAATACGAGTTCCGAGTGATTGCCGTTAACAAAGCTGGACCAGGCGAACCTTCGGAAGCTTCTTTACCAATTATCGCCAAAGCTCGTTACAGTAAGACTAAAAGTTTTTTCGTTATGTTTTTTAGAATACATATTATTAAACGTTTGAGTGCGGCGAAGCGCTATCGCGCTTCATTTGTTCTTCGAAAAAATTCTTCTGCACTCAAACGGTTAAATATTTGTTTATAATTTTTATGCAAAATCTCATTAATAAAGAGCTATATGAAAACTCTTTATATTATAATATTATATTTAAAAAATTCTTAAATATTTCAAACTTTACTATGAATTATTTCATAGTAAAATTCTTAAAATTAATACATTTATTTTTTTTAGTAAAACCGTCCTTCGATCCACATTTACTACATGACCTTGTTGTTCGCGCCGGTCAAAAGATCAGCTATGACATACCAATCGAAGCATCGCCCAAACCGGTTGCGAAATGGACTATCAATAATGTACCTGTTGAAGCTGATGAACGCCACGAAATTATTACTACGCATAACAACACCAGTTTCGAAATAACATTTGCCCATCGTTCTGACAGTGGCCGATACGTATTGACCCTCGAAAATGAACTCGGCGCCTGCAGGTATTTACTTATATACTGTTATATTTAGATAACTAGTAGCAATTTTTTAAAAACTATTTTCATTTTATTTTGAATTTTTTATTTCACATTAATTATGAACTAAATAAGTTAAACATTGAAAAACTTTTTTATTTAAATTAATAAAACAGCTGTTTTATGAATATAGATCATTAATAATTTAAGATAGTTAAATATAATATTTTGAATTTAATATTATTAGAAAATTTAAGTACATTCAAATAAAAATTTATATAAAATTTTAATTCATCTAATTCAATGTTTTTTAATCACAGCGCTAGTGCAAATGTTACTGTTATTGATAAGCCATCGGCACCTCGACCACCTTTCGATGTTACCAATATTACTAAAGATAGTTGTCATCTTTCGTGGCAACAGCCACTTGATAATGGAGGTACACCAATTTTACATTACATTATTGAAAAGATGGACGTATCACGTGGAACTTGGACCGATGCTGGTATGAGTATGGTTACAACTCACGAAGTAGTACGACTCGTTCATAGAAAAGAATATTACTTCCGTGTGAAAGCTGTTAATAGTGTCGGAGAGTCTGAAGCATTAGAAACAACCAAAAGTATCATTGCTAAAAACGAGTTTGGTAAGAAATACTACATACTTTTATTGCTTCTTTATACATGTATTTATTAATTCACATTAATATTTATATTTGATAAACGCTTTACAGACGAACCTGGAGCTCCAGGCAAACCAAAAGTTGTCGATTGGGATAAAGATCATGTCGATCTTGAATGGCCTGCTCCAGAGAGCGATGGGGGCTCTCCAATTACTGGATACATTATACAAAAGAAAGAAAAAGGTAGTCCATACTGGACCAATGCCGTACATGTTCCACCTAATCAAACAAATGCAACGGTACCAGATTTAGTGGAGGGACAAGAATATGAATTCCGCGTTATTGCACAAAATGCCGCTGGTCAATCAGAACCTTCCGAACCAAGTGATCTTGTAACAGCTAAACCACGCTACTGTAAGTTTTCAAACTACATTCACTTTTCTGTTTTTACATTTAACGCGAATTAATAAAATAATTATTTGTTCAGTGGCACCAAAGATCAAGACACCCTTATCCGATATTAAGATCAAAGCAGGCCACATTTTCCATTTGGATGTGGACTTTGTTGGTGAACCCATTCCAGAAGTTATTTGGAGCAAGAATAATAAAGATGTAGATATTAATAAGAGAACTACAATTGCATCTATTGGTTACCATACTATCCTCCATATAGTTGATGCTAAGAGATCAGATTCGGGTAATTACCATATAATGCTGAAAAACAGCAGCGGCAGTGATGAGGGCTCCTTTAAATTAACGGTACTCGATAGACCCGGTCCACCTCAAGCACCTCTCGAATATGAAGAAATTACTGGGCAATCGGTTACGTTATCATGGAAACCACCGAAAGACAATGGTGGAAGTGAAATTACGTATGTAGTATGCCAAAATCTATTAAATTTAATATATAATTGATTAATTCATCAAAAAACTAATAAGATAATTTTTTGTGATTTAGTGGATACGTCATTGAAAAACGAGATCTTACCCATGGTGGAGGATGGGTACCAGCAGTATCTCATGTCAATCCTAAATTTAATCATGCAACTGTTCCACGACTTGTGGAAGGTACTAGCTATGAATTCCGCGTTTCAGCTGAAAATCTGCAAGGAAGATCGGATCCTCTCAACACTGATAAATCTGTTGTTGCAAAGAATCAATTTGGTTAGTATTGAATAAGATATAATTATCGTATATGTGAAATTATGATTTATCCAATTATAATAAATAAACTTAATGTATTGTGATAAATTGTTAAAAAATTTTCAATTTCAGTGGCCCCTGGACAACCTGGTAGACCCGAATGTGTCGATGCCGACAAAGATCACATTAAAATTGAATGGACACCTCCTATTAGTACAGGGGGATCTCCTATTATTGGATATGACGTTGAAAGACGTGATCGTGCTACTGGTCGCTGGATAAAACTGAACAAAGAGCCAGTTAAGCCTATTGAATATTATGACGATCACGTTTCTGAGGGTCATCAATACGAATATCGTGTAACAGCAATAAATGCTGCTGGTGCTGGAAAACCAAGTGAAACCTCTCATGTTATTGTTGCTAAACCAATGCGAGAAAAACCAAAATTGTATCTCGATGCTCTTATTGGAAGACGTATCAAGGTTCGTGCTGGTGAACCAATTAACATTGTTATTCCTATTACTGGTGCACCAACACCTAAAATCGAATGGACAAGAAATCTTATTAGAGTGGCAGAAACATTGCGAATCTCGGTAAGAAAACAAACTAGTTAATTTAAAAAAATAATAGTTTTTATTGAAAAAATTATATATTTAAATTATCTTAATTTCTAATATTTCAGACTGAAACAAAGAGTGATCATACTCAACTGCTTATTGAAAAATCTGTACGGGAAGATGGTGGTAAATACACCATTACTGCAATTAATGAATACGGTCGTGATTCGGCAGATATAGAAGTTATTGTCGTGGACAAGCCAGGTCCACCAGTTGGTCCATTACAGTACACAGCTACTACCCAAGAGAGCGTGTCTCTCGCTTGGAGTCCGCCTACAGATGATGGAGGTTCTGACATTACTAATTACATTGTTGAGGTTGCAGACTTCGGTTCAGAAAACTGGAGACAGGTACATCATTCTAGTTTAACATTAATAAAGTATAAGATTATTAAAGTAATTTTAACAATTATTTTATATTTTCTTTTTAGTGTCCTGGTTATTGCCCTACAACGCACTTTATTGCTAAAGGTCTTTCGGAAGGTAAACGATATGTCTTCCGCGTACGCGCTGAAACTATATACGGCGTATCGGAGCCGCTTGAAGGAAAGCCTGTCACAGCTAAATGTCCATTTGATCCTCCTGATGCACCCAATCAACCTGAAATTCTTGGATACACGCCAAATACTTGTACTCTGGCATGGACTCCACCAATTAACACTGGTGGCAAGCCAATCACTGGTTAGTATATAAAATCAAATGATTATCATTTCTAAAATTATCACTTTTCATATTTTTCAACTAAATAATATTTAAAAATATTATTATGTATTCTGTTTATTTCAATAATTCTTTATTATCAATGTGATATTTAGGTTATATTGTTGAGAAACGAGAACGCGGTGGTGAATGGATGAAGGCAAATAGCTATCCAACTCCAAATACAACATTCACAGTACAGGACTTACACGAGGGTGGAAGATACGAATTCCGTGTAATTGCTGTTAATGAAGCTGGACCTGGACGACCTAGCAAACCAACTGAACCTATTACGGCTGGTCACCAAAGAAGTATGTTACTGCAGAAAATTTTGATTTATGTCTTACTTTGTAATATTTAAATTATTTATATTACAGCTTATGTTATGTTTGTAATCAAATATTTTAAAATTTTTATAAGTTTGAAAATCTATATTTTTATAATTTATATTGAATGATTTATATTTTTATTTTAGCTGCACCCGATGCACCAGAACCACCAAAACCAGATCGTATTACGAAAGACTCAGTTACATTATCATGGCGTGCACCTCGTAGTGACGGAGGAGCTAAGATTCGTGGATACATTATTCAACAAAAGAAAGCCCGTGGAGAAGAAGATTGGGATGATGTTAATGGTGCTCCAATACCGACAACCTCATACACAGTTCCACATTTGACACTTGGGGAAGAATATCTATTTCGCGTTATTGCTGTTAATGATGTTGGTAAAAGTCCACCTAGCAGGGCAAGCAATCCAATTACAATTGAAGAACAACCGAACAAACCAATCATGGATCTTGGAGCAGTTCGAGATATTACAGTTCGCGCTGGTGAAGACTTCAGTATTCATGTACCATACATTGGTTTTCCAAAACCTGTTGCCACTTGGTATGTCAACGACGTTATTATAGATGAGGAGACTGATAGACGTGTACATCTGCAATTAGCTGATGATTATGCAAGGTAAAAAAATATTATGAAAATATTATTCTCACGTCGAATACATTTAATCCAGCAAATATTAATTTATTAAATATTGCAGTCTTGTCATCAAGAATTCTAAGCGTTCAGATACTGGTCAGTACCGACTTCAACTGCGTAATGGATCAGGATTTGACACAGCAACAATTAATGTCCGCGTCTTGGATAGACCATCTCCACCACAGAATTTACGAGCTGATGAGTTTGCAGGTGATGCACTTACGCTATTCTGGAATCCACCTAAGGATAATGGAGGAGCAGATGTCACTAACTACGTCATAGAAAAGAAGGAGCCAAGAACTTTCGAATGGGTGAAGGTAATAGCATCGGATAAAAAAAAATTTTGTATTCTATTCATTAATTGCTAATATATGTTTTAAAAACAAAATATTGTACACAGGTCAGCGCATGTACTACGTCCACTTTCGTGCGAGTACGGAATCTTGCAGTCAATTGTCTTTACGAGTTTAGAGTAATGGCAGAAAATCAATACGGAACGTCTGATCCAGCAACAACAGTTGATCCTATCAAGGCAAGATATCCATTCGATCCACCGGGTGCACCGGGTGCTCCTCGTGGTCTAGAAACAACCGAAGACAGTATTACCATAAACTGGACCAAACCGCGACACGACGGCGGTTCTCCTATCACTGGCTATGTTATTGAAAAGAGATTGATAAGCGAAGAAAAATGGATAAAAGCAACTCAAACAATTGTCGTTGACACTACTTACAAGTATGATCATTTTGTAGTTTTTACAAACATATCAAAAGATATAAATACCAAGATAAAATATCATTGATTTTTATTAATAAACTAAAATTATTTCAAAATAGGGTTGGAGGACTTATCGAAAACCACGATTACGAATTCCGTGTAGCTGCCATGAATGCTGCTGGTCAAGGGCCCTGGAGTGCTGGTTCTGATGCAATTCGTGCTAGTGCTCCATCTGGTAAATATAATTATTTATAATATATTTGAATTCATTAATAATAAAGGAGTAATGAATGATAATTTTTTCTGTAAATAGTTGCTCCAAAGATCACAAGCGATCTCAGCATACGCGACATGACAGTCATCGCTGGGGAACCATTCACAATTACTGTTCCATTTATTGCTAAGCCCCGACCAAGACCAACCTGGTGTGTTAACGGTGAAGATGTCATTACTGGCGATCGCATCAAATTTGAAACTAATGATTATGAAACACAATTTGTTAACAAAAAAGCTAAGAGATCTGACACCGGTAATTACACTATTTACTTGACGAACGATGTTGGAACAGATTCTGCGACTTGCAAGGTTCTCGTAGTAGATCGTCCATCGCCACCACAAGGACCACTTGATGTCTCTGACATAACACCAGACACATGCACAATTTCATGGAAACCACCATTTGATGATGGTGGTTCTCCTGTTACCAATTATATTGTAGAGAAATTAGAACCAATTGGCATTTGGACAAAATTAAGCAGTTTCGCTCGACGTACGCAATATGACGTCTTTGGCCTCGAACCTAACAAAAAATATAACTTCCGTATAAGGGCTGAAAATCAATATGGAATCTCAGAGCCTTTGGTTGGTGATGAACCAATTACTGCCAAATATCCGTTCAGTGTCCCAGATCCTCCTGGCAGACCTCGAGTTACAGATTGGGATTCGACCAGTATTACTATTGCGTGGGATAGACCAATTTCAGATGGTGGATCTCGCATTCAGGGCTATAAGGTGAAAACTTACTGAATAAAATTATTACATATTTAAACTTATACAACTTTATTTAAAATTTTCATTTTAAAATCTACAACATAAATGAAAAAAAATTTTATTTACATTTTACAGATCGAATTTAGAGATCCAGCTGATGCTACATGGCGTGTTGCAAATGATTATCTTGTTAAGGATTTGAACTACATTTGCTACAACCTCCTTAGTGGACACGAATATGAATTCCGTATTCGTGCGAAAAATGCTGCTGGTTTAAGTAAACCTAGCCCAACTTCATCGCCTTTCAAAATTAAGAGCAAGTGCATGGTACCTGATCCACCACAAAACCCACAAGTTGTTAAAGTCGGTAAGAATTATGTTGATTTACGCTGGGAAGCTCCAGCCTCCGATGGTGGCAGTCGAATTACAGGCTATATGATAGAGAAACGTGAAATTGGTAGTGCAATATGGATGAAGTGCAATGATTACAATATAACTGATCTCGAATACACCGTACTTCATCTTATTGAAAAAGGCGATTACGAATTCAGAGTCTTTGCTGTTAATGCAGCTGGTCGCTCAGATCCAAGCTCTTGCACAGCTCCTGTTAAAATTTGTGAAGTTGAAGGCGGTGAAAAACCAGAATTTATCAAAACTTTGCCTTACTCTCAAGGAGTCGCACTTGGAAAGACACACGTTCTTGAATGCGAAGCTACTGGAAAACCAATGCCAGTCGCCAGGTAATATAACCATTAATACACAATGAAAAAAAAAAAAAAAAAAAATTTATTTTAACTTCTAATTATATTTTTATAATTTTCTAAATCCTTTTCTTTATTACAGGTGGCTAAAGAATGGCAGAGAATTAACTATCGGTGGTCGTTTCAGAATAGAATCATTCGATGGAGTATTCCGCCTAGTAATTTCTGAAGTTTATGAATCAGATGAAGGAGATTACACATGCCAAGCAACAAATGCTGTCGGTTATGCTAGCACAACTGGCAGACTAAAGATCGGTTCACCACCTCGCATCGACCGAATGCCAGATGACCTGTTCTTACCAGCAGGTGAAAATGCTAAGATTAAGATCTATTACAGCGGTGATCAACCTATTACAGTGACTCTTAAGAAAGATGGAAGAAAACTTCCTGAAGCAACAGATCACTTGAAATACACTGTATTCGACGATTATATTATAATATTTATCAAAGAAATTAATAAAGATACAGACGCTGGTGCATATGAAGTAAACTTGGAGAACGAAAGCGGCAGCGTAAGTGGCGTGTTTAACGTTTACATCACTGGGTTGCCAGGACCTCCTCAAGGACCACTAGATGTATCGCACATAGATAAACATACATGCACATTGAACTGGCATCCCCCTAAATTCGATGGTGGTCTTAAAATTACACACTATGTCATTGAGAGGCGCGATGTTACTCACACGCAATGGATCACTATTTCTATGTTTGGTTGTAAAGATACTACCTACTCAGTTCAAGGCTTAACAGAAGGACAAGAATATCTCTTTAGAGTAATGGCAGTTAATGACAATGGTATGGGTCCACCTCTCGAAGGCACAAATCCTATCAAAGCGAAGGCACCTTTCGATCCACCAGGTCCTCCAGGAATACCAAAGGTTACCCAAGTGGGTGGAGATTTCGTCAACCTTTCTTGGGACAAACCAGAAATAGATGGTGGTGCAAGAATTCAAGGCTATTGGATAGACAAACGTGAAATAAAGGAGCCAGAAAGCTGTTGGCAACGTGTCAATCCTTCAATTTGTCTCCCGAATCAGATCAACGTTGGAAATCTTATCGAGGGCCGCCGTTACGAATTCCGTGTCTTTGCACAGAATGAAGCAGGTCTTAGTCCTGAATCCAAGGCTTCAACATCCGTCCAGATTCGCGATCCTCAAGCCGCTAAAGCTCCAGAAATTATTAAACCTTTGCCGAAGACCCTTAATTGTGCTCAAAATCACAATGCTCACTTTAAATGTGTTATTACTGGAGTGCCAACTCCAACTGTTTCATGGTTCAAGGGAGCGCGAGAAATTGTTAATGGTTCGCGGTATAATATCTATTCTGACGGAGATTGCCACAATCTTGTTGTGCACGATGTATTCGGCGAAGATGCAGATGAATATGTCTGCCGAGCGGTAAATCGTGCAGGTGTTAAATCTACAAAGGGTGAATTAATGATTATGACTCCGCCAAGATTAAATGTGCCACCAAGATTCCGCGATACCGCCTTCTTTGACAAAGGACTTAATGTTGTAATAAAAGTTCCATTCACTGGCTTCCCTAAACCAAAATTGTCTTGGGTAAGAGAAGGTGAAACCATCGAATCAGGTGAACATTATGATATTCAAGTCACCGATAGACATGCAACCTTGACTATTCGCGATGCCAGTAAAATAGATTCAGGTCCATACAGACTGACTGCTGAAAATGAACTGGGTCAGGATACCGCTATTATTAAAATCCAGATAAGCGATCGTCCAGATCCACCTCGATTCCCTATCATCGACAGTGTTGGTCATGATTCACTCGCACTTACATGGAAACCACCTGTATGGGATGGTGGAAGCAACATTACGAACTATCTTGTAGAAAAACGTGAACATCCAATGACAACTTGGATTCGTGTGGGCAGCACACGGGTATGTTCAATTGCTGTGCATGGACTCAGTCCTGGACACCAATACGACTTCAGAGTCTTTGCTGAAAATGTTTATGGACGCTCTAATCCGAGCGAGGTAACGCCGCTAGTTATGACTAAAGGCGAAGCAAAGAAACGCCGCGAGGAGCCTAAATACAAATACGATATTGATCCTATTACTGGCAAAAAGATTAGAGGTCGCAGTGATGAACAAGTTCGAGATTATGACCAGTACGTTTCGGACATTTACGATAAATATGTACCGAGACAGCCTGTCGATATTAAGCGTAACGTATCGGTATACGATCGATATGACATTCTTGAAGAAATTGGCACTGGTGCATTTGGTGTAGTACATCGTTGTCGCGAACGGGCCACCGGTAATATATTTGCCGCTAAATTCATTCCATCAGCTCATCCGATGGAGAAAGAACTTATAAGGCGAGAAATCGATATTATGAACCAATTGCATCATCCTAAACTTATAAACCTTCATGATGCTTTTGAAGATGACGAAGAAATGGTTCTAATTTTCGAATTGTACGTTATAAAATTCTTTTTAAGTTGATAAATTCGTGCTTAATTATTTTAAATTATTTTTTAAAAATTTTCAGCTTGTCTGGTGGAGAACTCTTCGAACGTATTACCGCTGAAGGATACACTATGTCAGAAGCAGAAGTTATCAACTACATGAGACAAATATGCGAGGCTATCAAACATATGCATGAAAGAAATATCATTCATCTTGGTAAAAAAATTTTCTTTCTTATTTTTATTATTACTACCATCAAACAGTAAAATAATATTCTTTATACACAAAACAATTTTTCTATTCCATAAATAGACATTAAGCCTGAGAACATTATGTGTCAAACACGCCAAAGTACGAACGTGAAATTAATTGATTTCGGACTTGCAACTAAATTAGACCCCAACCAAGTAGTGAAAATCAGTACTGGAACAGCTGAATTTGCTGCTCCGGAAATCGTCGAAAGGGAACCTGTTGGATTTTACACAGACATGTGGGCATGTGGTGTTCTAGCTTACGTTCTGTAAGTTTTTTTGAAATAATCGATTCTTTAATATTTTAATTTTAATACATAATAAAATTTTGTAAATAAATTTCAAAATTAACAAAATTAATGTCATCTGTTTAATTAGATTGAGTGGTCTTTCGCCATTTGCTGGTGACAATGATATCGAAACCCTTAAGAATGTCAAAGCTTGTGACTGGGACTTTGACGAGGAAGCATTCCGGGAAGTTTCCGAAGAGGCCAAAGACTTTATTAGGCGGCTACTTGTGAAAAATAAAGAGTGAGAAGCAAAAACTACATATTTATTTGCGTTTATTTAAATAAAGACATCTTTAATTATTGGTAATTAAATTTTTATTAAACATAGGAAGAGAATGACTGCTCACGAGTGCCTGATGCATGCATGGTTAACGGGTGACTCCAGCAAGAGAACAACCGTCATCAGCACCAGCAGGTACATTAACTTCAGAGATAGGATTCGTGCTAAGTACGACGACTGGAAGAAATACGTACTGCCAATTGGTCGATTAGCAGAATACTCGTCGTTGAGAAAACTTTTGATAGAGAAATATCAGATTCAAGATACAACATTCGGTAAGTTTATGTGCATGATCAATATTGATATTTTGTAGAAAATTATGTTCCATTTTTAAATGTTTTTTAATACCTTTTTTAATAGACCGACGGCAAGCTGCTCCGAGATTCGTTATTAAGCCACAAAGTGCCTTTGCTTACGAGGGACAAAGTGTTAAATTTACGTGTCGTGTAATTGCTATAGCACCTGCTGTACTAACGTGGTACCGCAATAACACAGAACTTAGGCAATCTGTTAAATTTATGAAACGTTATATTGGAGATGATTATACATTTGTCATTAATAGGGTGAAATTAGAAGACAGGGGAGAGTATATCATTAGAGCGGAAAATCATTACGGTTATCGTGAGGAGGTTGTATTCTTAAATGTCCAACGTAAGTATGAACAATTACAATTTCATGGTAATTTTATTTCCAACAAAAGCTTTTAATAACAATGATTATTAACTGTGTTCCTGTACAGCTCTACCTAAAGATATAGCTCCATATAGACCAGAAATTTATCAACCAATTAGAAGACGTGAACCATTACCCTATCACTTCTGGATGGAAACGAAAGAATCCGCACCAGATTTCACCTTCCTACTGCGCCCTCGTGTCATGCAGGCTCGAGATACCTGCAAACTTTTGTGCTGCTTGAGTGGTAAACCAACACCAACAGTCAAGTGGTACAAGAACAACAAAGAACTATCCAAGTATGATTATGCAATGACTAATGCGGATGGAGTTGTTACAATGGAAATTGTAGACTGTAAACCCGAAGACAGTGGAAAATACAAATGCGTCGCTGTCAACTGTCACGGCACTGACGAGACTAGTTGTGTCGTCATCGTCGAAGGTAAAATTTTCTAGAGTATCGTTGGTTAAAAAAATTATTTTATTTATTATCAAACAATAAATATTTTATTTTGAAATAATATTTTGATAATACTGCAGGTACTGGAGAAACCGAAGAACAAGAGCAATTGGCCCACGATCTGTTACATTCCGGAGGTAATTTAATTTAATTTATTTATTTTACGTAGAAAGTATATTTTTTATTTAAAAAAAAAATAAATCTTTAGTGAAATATATATATATATATATGTGTGTGTGTGTGTGTATGTGTGTATATATATGTATCTCGTAGAACGCCGATTCATCGAAAAACCATTGAAACCAGCACCGTATCAACCAATAACTACCACCGTCATTAGATCGACACCTATATCTTCATTCAAACCAGGTCATACTCCAATAAATAAAATTCCAATAAGCGAGCGTGAGTTGCATCGGGTGACACTGCCAGAATCTTCCACGGCACAAGAAAAGCCAACAAGGACGATACCCTCCGAGCCGACGCCTGCGCCTACGAAGGAAAAAGCAACCAGAAAGGACTCAGCCGTAGAAGGAGAGCTAGAAAAGCCTCTTAAAGATAAGAAAGCAATCAAAAAGTACGGAAGTAAATTGGACACGACCGGCAGTCCATCTAGATCGCGAAGCACGACCAAAGAACTGATTCGTACGTATTTATTAATGTTGTGATAAAAAATGTGATCGAAAAATATCATCTATGCAACCGTTAATGCAACTTTTTCTACAATAGCGGCCCCAGACGATTCTTCTATGGGACCGCCAACATTCGTTCAACAACTCGAGAGCTCGTTGACAATAAACGACGGCGAGAGATTAGAATTGACCGTCAAAGTCGAGGGAGACCCCGAGCCACAAATAACATGGTTAAAGAACGAACAAGTCGTTTCATCGTCGGACGTTGTCGACCTGAGGTACAAAAACGGAATTGCTTCGTTAACGATAGCCGAAGTCTTCCCAGAGGACGAAGGAGAATACGTCTGTACAGCCACCAACAGTATTGGAACAATATCGACCACCTGCAAATTAACTATTAATCGTAATAACTTTCCTTATCCTTGAAAGTAAATATCCCCATCGGTATAAAATAATTGCAATCGTTGCGTATTATGCATTCTTTCAGCGGTGACGAAGGCACCAGAACCAGCACCAGTTGAAGAAAAAGACCACGCCCCGCAAATAGTCGATCACCTGAAGAGTATGGTAATAAATGACGGTGACGCGGTGACGTTGAGCTGTCGCATCATCGGAGCCAACAAATTCGACGTCGTTTGGCTGCACAACAACAAAGAGATCAAACCGAGCAAAGACTTCCAATATACCAGCGAAGCCAACATACACAAACTCATCATAGCCGAAATCTTCCCCGAAGATTGCGGCACATACACATGTGAGGCGTTCAATGACGCGGGCGAAAGTTTCTCGTCTTGTACGCTCAACGTTCTCGGTGCGTATTATTCTTTTTTTTAAATGTTCAAGTAATTAAGATGTAAAAATGAATATTTTTAAAAATAGCATAACGATGGCATAAATATTTAATCGCTCGTTATCCCACAGTTCCTAACGAGGAACCCAAGAGCCCGGTGTTCAAGACATTCCCGCAGTCAGCGACGGTAACCGAAGGAGAAGCCGTTAACGTATCGTGTAAATTCGACGACGCTCCTCTCAAAGGTAAGATGAATTGTTGAATATATCTGACGAATCGATCGTTATCTCATTATTTGACATTCCACTTAATGATTAATTTTACTGTTGATTAGTCCAACAGTGCACATCTTTATACCCGTTTGTACCCTCAAAAGTTTCCTTTATTAATTTTTATAAAAATCCATAATTTTTCTAATAATAATAATGACAATGATAATGATAATGATGATGATGATGATGATAATAATAATAATAATAATGATAATAATAATAATAATAATAATAATAATAATAATAATAATAATAATTTGTAATACTTTTGATTGATTAAAAACAGTATCGTGGCTGAAGGATGGTAAACCAATAGACGAAAAGAGTAGCAGATACCGCTTCAGCAAAGATGGCGAAAGCAGCTTCAGGTTTGGCATTAAATCGACGACCGCGGAAGATATCGGCCAATACACAGTCCAAGCGGTCGGCAAAAAGGGAGAGACGAATGCGGCATTTTCTATAAACGTCATCCCGCCAAGCGAAAGTGTCTGATTGAATTATTAAATTATTATCATTGATGTACGCGTCGTGCGCACGTACAAACATTATTGAAATATTGTTTTTTTTTTTACATTATATTACAAGATCGTTGACATCATGCTCAAAATTGCGCACGTGTGATTGGACGGCGGCAACGGTAAACTTTTTGCCCTTTCGTTAAACTATCGTGGATCGAGTCTACGGGTATAAATATTAAATTAATTACGTTTTAATTTTTAACTTAATGTTTTCTTTTTTCACGACGTTAATCGCTTTTGAAATGTAGTTGCAACAATTATTATTACTTTTTACCGCTGCTGCGCCGTCAATCGAAAGAAACGAATGATGTGTTACATTATATAATAAAAATAAATTATTAAAAATAAAGCACTGTCTTTTTTTTACATTTTATTACCAAATAAAACATTTTTTTTTTCTTTTTTTTCTTTTAAATTTATCATGTATATAAAATAAAAAGAAAATACGATTATTTATTGATGAAAATTAAATCACATTGTATGATATATTTATTTTTTTATTATTAATATTTTTATTTATTCTAAGATGTCAGTTTTATGTCACATCAGGTTTGAAATTTATTATTATATTTGAAAATACTAAAAAAATGTCAAGCTAAAGATGAAATTTCACGCTTTAATATATTTATTAATTCCATTTACTTAGAAATTCAAGAATAAAAGATTTTTTTTTCTTAATACTTTGCTTCAGCAAAAGTTTTTCATTGATTTTATTATAATGCATTAAATATAATTCAGTGTATCATGCAAATAATTAAAAATAAAAATATTTGAAGAATAAAAGTTGATCTTTTTTGATATAAAACTGGTACTTTATTTACTGAAATACCCTATATTATATATTTCTATCCCTGGTAGGTACAATTTGTTCTGTATATTTTGATTGAAAATTTTCATAAACGCATAATAATCTTATTTAAATAACACATACATTCTTAATCGTCAAATAAATTCAATACACCATTTTTTTTAATAAAGTAATCTAGCTAGGCATGTGTCCATTGTTTACAAAAAAAAAAAAAAAAAATTAAAAATGAACTACTCTATAGCTTGTTTTCAAGAAAAAGCGCTTAGTTTTTCACATCGAATCCACATAAGCGCTCAAAAACTAATGCAGTCTTCGAAATTTTTCCGCAAAGATCAGAGACAATGATTTTACGACAAAATTATAAAATTTAATAGAAGCAATAATACAGTTAACATAGTGAAAAATAATTTATATATTTTTCATAGTACGAATTAGCTACCACATAATGGCAATGTAGAAACAAACATTTTTAGAAAGGCCATCAACTTGTTTAAATAGATATAAATTTTGAATACCTTATGCCCATATAAATTTTTTGCTTTTAAAAATAATCTAATAGACGGTAAAAAATATAGATCCAGGGAAATTTTATCTTTGCGGAGAATAAGGCGTTCCCTGCAAAATACCATCATACCAGATATATCATGTGTCAGCGCATTTGTATAAAAAAAATAATGCTCTAAAAAATATAAATCACTAAATACAGTGGCAGATCATTGTCTTGCATTATGTTCAGTTTCAAGTAAACACTCTCGAACCAGGATTCTAGCATGTTGAATTCCCATTTTAAGGCGCTCTGCTGCACTGCGACTACCAGCGTAAGAAAGACGAATGTCTCTGCCAAGTTCCTCAATGATGACAAGCAGCTGAGTGTACTTGCCTTGACCAGGCACTGTTGGAAAGTTTATAGTACTTGATGGGCTAGCCTGTGCTACCTGTATTTATATTTATATATTTGAGAATTAATTAATTTTTTGAACAGCATTACTTTGAATTGTTTCTAAGAAAGATCCAAGCAATAATGGTAAAATATTTTAATAAATTGTGTAATTTACCTGGACGGTCTGCACATTTTGCACATTTTGCAGATTCCTTGGATTTGGCACAGTGATCACAGGTTCAGGAATCCTTGGAATTTCTTGCACCTTTTGTTGAGGTGGAGGTGGCGGTGGTGGTTGAGGTTGATGCTGAGGTTGATGCTGAGGTTGATGTTGAGGTTGAGGTTGTGGTGCAGGTTGAGATTGCGGTTGAGATTGAGGTGGTGGATCGCTTAGTTTAGTTATAGTAATTTCATTGAGTTTTGCTAACTCTGTTAGCTTTGCCATTTCTGCCATTTTAGAATATTCTGGCATTTTAGTTATATCATTTTGCATATTTGCCATTTTAATCATTTCATTCATTTTAGTTTTTTCATTCATTTTTGCTATTTCTTTAGCCATTTCATTTATTTGAGCTATTTCATTTAGTTTTGTGATATCATTATACTTAGCCATTTCCGTCATTTTAACCATTTCATTTAATTTTGCAATCTCGTTCATTCTTTGTACCTCATTGATTTTTGCCATCTAATTAAAAAAATATTTTTATTATTATTTTGATTTATTCTCTTATTATTTTTAAAATATTTTAAATTATTTATTCAATTTATTAAACAATATTTTAAACTTACCTCATTCATCTTTGCCATTTGAGACATTTTTATCATTTCATTCATTTTTGCTATCTCATTCATTTTAGTAATATCATTGTATTTTGCCATTTCAGAAAATTTAACCATTTCATTCATTTTGGCTAATTCTGACATTTGCATTTGCATTTTCATGTATTCTGTATTTTTGGCATATTCTGCCATTTTTTCCATTTCATACCTTTTAGCCATATCTTGTGACATTTTATTGAGTTCGGTCATTTTGCTAAATTCTGCAAGCTGCGCCATTTGAACAATATGCTCAGGAACTTTACCTCGTTCCATCATTTGTTTTAATTCAGCAGAAATTTTGTTCATATTCAGCTCCGACATTTCAGCAATAGTTGCAGCGTCAGGCATTTTTGAGAGTTCTGCAATTTTAGAAATCTCCCTTGCAAGATTTTCATCTAGACATCGTTTCTTTTTAGCTCGATGCCTAGCCATTCTCTGAGCTTCTTGCATCCTTCTTAAGGCTGCCTGCTCTTCAGATTCTTTTGGTCGAGAATTTTTCATCCTCTCAGCAGCCAAGTACAACCTCAAATTACGCTCTTCTAATGTTTCTGACATGAGTTACAATTTTTTGATTTTAATATTCACAAATGGATCTACAATTTATCTAAAATTTTGTAGAAATTATCGCACCAATTCTTCTGAAGGTGAAAACAGAACTCGGTATAAAATCCTTACCTTTGCGAGATAAGATTTTCTATTTGCTCCAGATTTAAGGCATCAGTGCTCTTATCAAACGATCCGTTGTAAACAATGCAAATCATCTTTTCTATAGTTAATAGACTGCTAGTCTTACAAAGTGGGAGTAAAAAATCCATGCGACGCAACAATGCAATATCAAGAAAATCACACTCTCGAATAAAAGTTAGCTGTAAACAGTCTTTAAAAAGTCAAAAGTGGCGGTAGTGGCACAAAAGTTTAAAATAATCCAAAGATGCACATTAACCACCTGCCAAATCAAGTATTTAATCGTCAGTCACATTCACAATTTTCATCAATTCTCCGTATTTTCTTCACGAAAAAATAACGCGCGGCAACGGCGGCGCGACACCGTAAAATTTATTGAGAAAGAGAGAGCGCGTCTTCGGCTGATCGTCGAACGCACATATACATGCACACACAGGTTCGGGCTGCGCACAGTGCGTGCAAATAATATTATGCTATCCGCCGCACGAGCGTCGCCGCGATTTTTTTCAAATAAGCATCGTGCGCCCCCTTACGCGTGCCACACGCAATATACACAACAATGGCTCGTCTCTTTTCTCGTTGTGTCCCGCGTATGCGTATCGTGCACGTAAACGTCCAATAGCTCGATGAGCGTATCCGGCATCCGCGAGCGTCGAGAATGCGGAAAGAAACGAGCGAGACACGCGCCAAGAGACAAGAACTTGGAGATTTGGCAACAGCAATAGATACGAGCCGGTGAGAATTCGTCAAAACCAAGAGAGCGTAGCGGAACGCGATCGAGGTAAGACTTTCGGTACTGCGGATATGCCCGAGTAGTAAAGGCGCTGATAGGTGGCCAGCCGGAGGCACTTTAAGGGGCCGATCCGGCCGATAGGTTGCGTCTTTGCGTGTGACGTGCTCTGGCTCTTGCGTTTATTGACCATAACCCCTTCCCAGTTTCCCTCTTCCAACTCCTCCTCTTCCTCCTCTTCCTCCTCTTCGCCTCGACATCGTCTTCGACTGGCTTTGCGGGAATGTGTGCGTGTGCGTCGGTGTGCGCGCGGCGCCTTAGCTCGATTCGCGACGACTTTGATTGTATATCGTCGGAGTGCTCAGGTGTTCTATATCTATATATATGCGGCTGGTGCGGGAGGAGGTCGAGAAGGATTGGAAAAGGAAGTACCTATTGGCTCCCAAAGCTCTCCGTCTCTCTTTCCGAAGACGCCGACGCCGTCGGCGACGGCGGTGAAGAAGTAAAAGAAATAGCGAGGTGGCTTTGTAGTTTCTTTTTACGTTTTCACTTACGCTTTTTACCATTATTCCATGCAGACAGACTCGTTCGCATTTTCACAATATATACAAAAATTCTTATATTCTTTGCCTTTGATTCCGTTTTTATTCATACTTTTAGTATTTTCTAACTTTATAATATTTTATATTTAAAATTTTAATTTATTTATCGAAAACTTCATAAAAAAAAAAAAAAAAAGAACATTAAATGATGAATAAATCTATATATATTTTACTTCACTAGAAACTGATAATGATTGTTCTATTTTGAAAGAGGAGCAATTGAAGTAAAATGAATTATAATTATATAAAAATAGAGTATTTATTACAGATGCATCGATTTTACAAAATTTTTACATATTACTCAGTTGTATTTTTGAACTACTGATTTATAATAACGAGGTAAAAATTTTATCAAATCATTTATCTTGTCATTTTCATTTATTACCTTTTTTTTTGTATACTAACATAATTATGCATTTTTAGAAAATTTAATATCCATATATACATCGATTAACAAATGTATTTCTTTGCTTATCACTTACGTATGTAAATAATAGAATCAATTTCATTGATTAAAATTAAGTATATTAAAATTGTGAACGTAGCTTGGAAGATAGTTTATATAATTTTTTTTAGAATATGTATTTAACTGATTTTCTAAACACCTATATTTTTACAATCAGTTAAAGTAAATCAATAATATTCAGTAGTATATTTTTGTTAATTTTCATTATTGATATACTAAACATTAAAATCTAAGAATAACGCGTATATATAAATATAATTTAAAAATTAAAATTCGTTATTTGTACATGACGAATATATATATATATATATATATATATATAGGGGAAGGACGGGCAAGACGGAGATGTTGGGCAAAAAGAAAAATCCGTCTCGTTTATCGTATAATTGTTGAAAAGAAACTAATAGAATATGTGATAGACTCGACCTAGCCACGTACAAGTAGCGGCCATAGTTAAATGGGTGCAATGCGACGAAAATTCATCATTTTGCAAAATAATTATATATAGTTGTTTTAACCATTTACCATTTAATTGCTTTAATGCTTTCATCAGTTTTTGTATAATTTTAGTTTATTATTACTAAAAAATTTTATATTATTATTATTTTTGCGTAATTGTAGACGAATATTTATTACCATCTAAAAAATTCCTAACTTAGTAAAAATGTTTATAAGAAAATGAACGTTACTACTTTTGTACTGCATGTAAAAAGAAATGTGTTTTATCTTCAGTGGAAGACTACATCGAAAGTGACACATGCTGAGAATTGGGCGACGAAGTATAATCCTTTCACATGGATTTATAAAATCCTATTTCAGTGACAATTGTTTTGATTAATTGCGATTTATGGGTTGTATTCAACAAATGAAAAAACAAGAATTTTATATCGAAGATTTCGTTTTTAAGTTAAATTTTCATAAATTCTTAAAACTTTAATAATTTTAATTGTTAACTAACGAAAGTTTGATTACAAAAACTAATTTTTTTATATTTTTTTTTATGCCAAACCTTAACCTATCTGTATTACCCATCTGTCCCCTATATATATATATCAATTTATAGATCATATTATAAAAGAATTATAGACTAAATTAACTTTGCAACACTTGTCTTTTGAACAAAAATAATTTCAATACTAATAGGCGAACAAAACAAGAATCGAAAATCCGTTAACGATTCGTTTAAACAAGTGCTCTTTCGAATTCGTACGTCCATACGTATGATATCTACATATAGAACTTAAAGATTAGTATGTTTTGATTATAGACATCTCTGGGAGAAGCAAACGAACGAGTGAGTAAAATCACACGATTATGACATGCGATAAAGCTTCGTCATTGTCTCAAGTTTAGCCTCGTCTCGATAAGGCAGTCCCGGACTAGCGTCCTCGCGCGTACTATACCGGACTTGAGACGTTCCGCTGAGCTGCGGCTCCCCGCATACGAGAGTCGCACGTCCCTACCGAGACGTTCGATTATCGCCAGCAGCTGCGAGTATTTGCTTTCAGTTTCTGGTACGATGCCGCCGCCTGTCTCCGTTTGATTGTCCAAATGTTGTCTTTCGGGATCTGGTTTAAGATACGATAAAATTTTATTCTGTCATTAATTGTAAAGTTAAGAGTTCTTCATGTGTTTATTCATTTAAGTATATTATTTTACATGTAGACTTATTAATATTGATAAAAAAAACATGTTATCTAACGATTTATATAAAATAATTTGTGTATAACTTTATACTTAATATCAATATTTTTTTTTTTTTAAATAAATTTACAATTTTAAAACTTAATATACTTAATATCAATATTTTTTTTTTTTTTAAATAAATTTACAATTTTAAAACTTGCTATACTTAAAATAAAATTTTGTTTTAAAGAAAATACTAAAACCTAATCGTTTACCCGATTCATGACCATTTCTTCGATCGTTCTTCGCATCGCCAACGACGAGTTGATCTTCGAGGGCTTTTTTCTTTCTTGCGCGAAAACGCGCCATTCGTTGAGCGTCATGTAACCGGCGTATCACAGCTTCCTCCTCAGTTTCCCGAGGTCGACCTCCTCGTGATCGTAAAGATGATGACTTACGAGGACTCGACATCGTAACACTCTCCCGGTCTCGCGTGTTTGATTTGGTATTATTTTGCACTGGTTTCTGCAGTTGCGACTAAACGTTTTTACGATCACGAGAAATTGTTAAGCGCTCATTTAGTGAATGATCAATTTAAATAAAGTTGATGGGTTTTAATTTTTTTTTTTTTTTCTTTTATTAAACATTTTATTTACAATGAAAAAAATGTATATTGTATTAAATATTGATTTTAATAATTTGTATCGATGGTAATAGAGACAATTTATACAAATATATTTAAAAAAATTTGGATTTGTATAAGCAATGAATTTTTACCTTTATAAATAATTCGCTCTTACTCTCCATGTCATTAAATTTTTGACTCATATACTTTCAATTATAATTAAAATAAAAATCAATCGATAAACATGATCCGATTGTTAATGATTTTTGAACCGATTGGGAAAAAAAATATTCAATCTTGCGAGGGAATCGTATCTAAGGCAGCACTCGAAATGGGTTCACTTAAGGCGCATGCGCGATAGATCGTCGATATTATTGTTGTTGACAATTAGCGAGGAGCGGGCGCGCGTTCGCGACAACGTTAAAGCCGAAGCGGAGCGAATCTCCTCGGCTGTTGGCTTGGAAAAAAGATTCGAAACGATCTCGCGAATCGATGACGATCGACTGGAGTAACGACTCGGCGTGCGCGTGAGAAAAAGCGAGATTTGAGAAAGAGAGAGCGAATTAAATGAGCATTCGCGCGCACGCCTTATCGAAGATTAGGAAACGATCGCGGGTGTCGCGGTCACACACAACTTGCCACTTCTTCGAAGCGACTCGCTTGCTCTTACTCTCCCTCCCCCTTCTCATCAAGGTGATTCACTCCCGAAATAGCGACAGGCGCAATTAATTGCGTGATAGAGAACGAGAGGTGTGCGATACATCCGCAGATTTCCCTGTCCTCCTCCACTGTGTTTAACAAACATTGTTAATCGTATTAAAAAGATAATATTTCTTTCCATTGTTTTTGTTTTCCATGTATAAAATATGAACTTATTATCAAATAATTCTCTAGTTCATAATAATAATAAAAATATATTCAAATTATAAGTATAAAAATAAATAAAAAATTTTTCAATTTTTTTTCAGGTATACAGATATTAAGTTATGTACATTTCAACGTACGAGTATTATTTTCTTTTGGCTCTGATATTCATTCCAGTGTATTTATTTTTCCGACTCTGGTCTTGGTTAGGATGGGAGCTTTTTATAAATAATTAGATAAAACAAATTTTATAAATAAATTATTATATTATGTAAAATAAAAATAAAAATTTTATTTTTATAAAAATTATAGCATTAATACTTTTATAATGCATTATAAATATTGTCATTGCAATACCTTCTACAATAAATTAAAATTTTTTCCTTTTTTTGAAAATTATTTAAATGGCATACATTTAATTTAACTTTAATTTTAGTCATTAGCTAGTAAAAAAATTTTTATTAAATTTTATTCGTTATGGAAAGTTCATCCAGACCCATTTGGCCTTGATGCTTCCAAATACGATATCTCGCAATATCTTTTCGCGTTATCATTCCAACAACTTCATTAACATCATTTACAACAGGCAAATGACGTAAGCCAAGTGCTCTGAATAGTCTAAATGCCCTTGGTAAAGTTGCCGACTGGAAATTAAAAAACAAATTGTTAATTATTTTAAAATACTCAACTAACTAGATAAAGGTCAATCAACTAACGTGTTTTAACGTGTAAGGTGCAAGATTCATAAATGGCATCAGATCGAGTGTATAAGTTTTTTCTTCATCGGTAACAACAACTTCCTCTATAGTTGGATATCGTGGATATTCATTTCTAAATATCTTAATATTCAGAGCATTCTCCCAAGAGTCTGAGTATTCATTAAAGATTTTATTTTGTAACAATACTATTAGTTGGGATCGTAAAATTAAACCACGAAGTTTACCATAACGATTAATTTCTCCCTGCAAGAGGACAATTTTTTAACGAAATGAAACTTAATATTTACTTCATGATAATATTATTTAAATAAATATAACACACATGGTCTCCGCTAGGTGGATCAACAACAGGAAAACCATTGAAAGAAACACATTTCAACATTTCTATAACATGACCAACATTTTCTCTAGTCTTTACAGTAACTACTGGATGGCTCATTATTTCACTAGCATAGATATTATTCGATAAAGGTGGTGCTTCCCATGGTATAAGTGGTACACCTGCCATTTGTATATGAATGTCATATATACCCTAAATAAAAAAATTTACAATTAAAAGTGATATTTATTAATAAAATTTTATATTTGTAGCAATTCCTTACTTCGTTGAAAAAATCTCCTATCCATTTGGCTGTAATTAGTACTAATATAACTGGTAAACCAAATGATATTCCTTGGGTAGTTTCAATTAAGATAGCTGTTAAACTTATTGTCATTCTTACAACTCCACCTAATTGGGCAGCAGCTCCAAGTAATGCATATTTTCCAGGATCAACAAATGCCTTTAGTTAATAAAACAGTTTTGAATGTGAATAAAAGACTGCGTGAATTTTTAACAGTTTTATTCTATTTTAACAATAAACTTACACAATTAGGGCATAATCTAGCTAATCCTGAACCAATCAATCGTCCCCAAGCTGATCCAATGAGTAGCGAAGGAATGAAAAGTCCAGAAGACATAGAAAGCCCGAATGTACAAGCAGCAAGAATAAAATACATTATTACAAAAACTGATAGCGTTAAATCGCTATGAGAACCTGAAATAGTAGTAATTAATCTTATTTTTTAATAAAAATGTTTTAATTTACAGAAGTTTTATAAAATTCATTTGCCTTTGGGATGATGGAACAAAGAACGCACACTAGATTCTGGAGTTTGAAACCATAATGCTGCAGCTGCATTATATTCACTACTATTACAGAACATTCGAACAGGAAATTCTGTAGGAAATGTTTTGTTCTGATCTACTGGCTTACAATCATCAATAAAAAACATCATTAAAAAACCTATTGTAGCACTCATTATGGCTATAATAAGTGCATCAACAACTTTTAACCATTTTGTTTTAACATATTTCATGCGAAAACAGGAGATTTTATAATTTACATGATTCCAAAGTGATCCAAGTAATCCTCCAATAGTTCCCATTACAATGAATAATGGAATTTCGTAAATTTGATAATTAATTGTTTCAAATTTTCCTAAATTTAGAAGACCTGGATAAGACAAGTCACCTGGATGTCCATGATAAGCACTGAGAACAATATTAAGAGTAAATGTTGAAACCATGCTTGCAAAAAACGTTCTCCATGTTAAACTTTGATTGAAAAAACTTGTGCCCTCTTCCATACTAAATAAAACACCTCCTATAAAATTATTGTTACGAAATATTACGAATAATTCTTATATTATATTAAGGACATTATAAAAGTATAAATTAAAACAATTTTTAAAAGTTGCACTTACCAATGGGTGCACCAAATGCAGCAGCTAGCCCAGCTGCTGCTCCACCAGAAACAAAATCCCTTTTTTCGTGATCCTCTCTAAAATATTTAAAAATTTTCATATCTTTTTTAAACGTTGTACTTTTGCCTTGAGAAATACCAGCTGCAACTACTGCACCTGCATGTATCATGGGGCCTTCCTTAAAAATAAATTTTTTAAAATAAAATTTTCGTAAAGTTTAGTTTTATTTTTGAAAAATAAATTATAAATTTTACTTTTCCTCCAGCAAGTCCACCAACAACTGTTGCAATTACACCTATAATTTTGACAGCCAGTGTCTTTATTCTAACAACACGTGGAATTTTTATTCCATTTAAATAACATTTAACTTGTGGTATTCCACTACCAGCAGCAACAGGTTCCACGTATGCTACTAATACTGCACCAATGAAAACAGGAACTACATTTAATATATTCCACATAAAATAAGGAATCCATAGGCCTTTATTATTATATATACAATCATCAACAACTTCAATATAAATTATTATTAAGAAAAATATTTTTATTTAAAAATGTAAATAATAAATTTTCAATATTTTTAAAATCTTAGCAAAGGATACGATTTTTTAAATAACCATATTTTAATTTTGATAACTGTTCGATAGAAATATCAACAAAGCAGCCAATCAAAGCTGTGCAAATTCCAATTAATAGAAAAATAAACCATCTTGCTATATTTTTTTTTACAACAAATCTGTAACCTTTTTTTCTTTCTTCATCTTGTAGTAGACTGTTTTCACAAGGATCATAATCAAGACTCTAAAATGTGATACAACTATAACAGTTACATTAATAATAATAAAATAATTTATATTATTGTTCAAGGTGAATCAAGTGACAAAAAAAGCATAAATGCTTTTGTTATAAATGTTCAAAATATCATGTACCTCATATTTGCTTGATAAAAAATTAGTTGCTCCAGGTGTAATACGATCAGAATTAAATCTTATTGACTGACGATTGGATACACTTTGTAATAAGTTTTCAAAGGTACTACTTTCTGTATGTTCAATATTCTAAAAAAAATAAAATTGACAATTGTGCATTGACTAAATAATGAAGAAAATTTAGTGAATCAACAAATGTTTCAAATGACTTACCCGAAATCTGACACTAACATCTTCATTTGAATAAGAAGGAAAGTTATTTCTTGCTGTTCTGGTGACATTTCGTGATTTTATACGTGATCTATCCTCTTCATAGTCGCTCAAGCTGTTGCTGCTCACATTAGCATTGATAAGGGCATTCACATGCGTCGAAGGGTCCGTTGTCATCTTTTTTTTTTGAAAATTGATAATTGTTTTAATGCAGAGTTGTTCAATGGTCGAGCTCCTGGCGTACCATTTTTTTTTTTAAAACGGAACTCGAGTATTATCACGTATTTATAATGATTATATGATGACTAAGAAAGATAATTGTCTGCAAACTCATAGCAGGGAGCAATACACAAAACAATGCAGAAAAGCAGTCAGGAGAAGCTAGATAATCACGTGTTACCTCGTGTGCTTGCTTCCTATATTGTTAAAAAGATTTGTTTTGATACGATTTGCATGGCATATACAATAAAACACGTGAGTAATAAAATAATTTTAATTTTATGCTAATTTTATAAAGCATAAAATTATTAATATTCTAAAGTTTATAAAGATTATAATTAACTCATCAAGAACTTACGTTATATGAATACTTTTGTAAAATGACGTATATACGAGAAATAAAAATTTGCACTTCATATTAGGTATATTACCATGGATGATATATTTAATATTTATTATTGAGAAAATATATACATTATTAATTGCCACAAATACACTTTAAATTAAACAAAACAAAAGCACTTATTTTTTTAAACAAAAGCACCTTAAATTACGGTCCGATATGTATATTTGCCGCATGCGCAGATGGAGGATACTGTCAGTTCATCTGCGTAAATAAAATTTAAATTAAATATATAAAAAAAAATTTCTGACACATAAAATGATCTCATGACAAGTCAAAAATGACAATTTCAAATTATTATTAATTTATAAATGCGTCAAGGAACTGTTCTCAATTTCAAATTATTCTCGAGGTGCATTTAATTACCTTTATACATAATAAATTACAATTTATAAACAGTTTTTTTCTATTTTAGATGTATTATATATTAAAACGATACATATTTATTATTTTTAGTAATGGTATTCTATACTTTAATATGTATTACAATTTGTACATAATAATTAGTTGTATAAAAGCTAATGACATGTTTATATTTGAGGGAAACAGTTTATTTCAATAAATAACTTTTTCAATGCAAATTAAAATATTAATTTATAATAATTTTGTTTGTAACAAAACAATTTAATTTATAAACAAATTTTATTTTGAAAAAAATTTTCAATCATAATTTTATAATTATATCTTATAAATAATATAATTTATATATTTTATATATAATTGATTTAATGTATCATATATATATATAATTAAATAATTAATAAATTTATTTAAAAACTCTAAACAAATGGAATGGTTAATTAATCAAACAGAGACGAAAGAATATAATACAACAAAATGGATGAAAAAATTGATGCGTTACGTAGAATACATACCTAGTAAAATACTCATTATAAAGTACGCGGGTATAAATCTTTTTTAAATTCGATGTCTCCAAATTTTTAAAAAATTAATATTTATATAAATTTGTCCACTTGTTCAAATATAGTGTTACAAAAATTATATTCAATTTAATAAAAAAAGAATTTTAAATTTTATTTTTAATTTACTCCCCAAAAAATTAATGCAGCAAATATATATATATATATATATATATATATATATATATATATATATATACATTGTAAAAACATTCTTGTCCAATTTTATTGGCGATAAAAAATTGTGGATAGATCAAGACGATAAACGAATTTATCGCCTAAGAATAACCCCCCGGAGATTTTAATACGTTAGTAAAATATTTAAATTTATTACATAATATAGATATTTTAATATAATATATTTAACATAATAGTTACTCTAGTATTGCATTAGTAATTTTAATTAAAAAGATAAATTTTAAAACTTTATTTATTTTCTTATAGATACATTTGGATTTTTAATAATAATTTAAGCTTTACTAATGTAAAAATTAAATTAATAAATTAAAATTCAGAAATTCCTTTATTATAACCAGTGGTTCATCCATTCCAAGTTCCTGTTTTACGAATAGCACACTCCATGATTGTAAGTACACGGGTAGCGTGAAATCCTAAAGGTATAAGGAGAGAGAAAGATAGAGAGAGATAGAAAAAGGGAGGAAGAGAGGGAAGAAGATAGAAGCCGTCAAAAGAAGTCAAGCCTGTGCACAGTGTCAGCTTCGGTTAGTCTAGTATCCGCAGAGCAGAGCTCGTGTAGTTCGATAAAAATCAGTTGTTCCAGCACACACGGGCGTTTTGCGGGAGCTACCGCTGCTACAGCAACGACTTTGTGTAGTTTAATAGCTTTTATTCTTGAGCGTGTGTTACATTTTACTCATCGTAAATAGACAAGTGTAAGTCAGCGTTACTAGTACTATGTAGCGTTGTCATCGAGAGGTGTCTCTTCCCTTCTTCGAAAGAGCAAGCACATCTTAGCCGATTGTCGCGGAGTCGTTCTTCGTTCAGTCTGCAGACTCTTCGAGTTAACGTGAGTAAAATTATTTGTACGTAAAAATCGACGAGCAATGCCAAGTTCCACGGGGTGGGGGGGGGGGTGTAAAAGGGGTTGGGGGAAGAGCGGGGAGAGATAACAGAGTTCTGGAAAATCGAGGAAAATCCTGCGAGTGAATATGTATCAGCTGTGCTACGGGCTGCTTCAATTTTACGTGGAATGACCCAGAAACGACTTGGCGTGCTCTATTGAGGATCCATCCCCTTCTTTCTTAGCCTTTTTTTTTCGCTCGCGTCGTCTCTACGACTGGATGCTGTGAACAGCAAGTCCTACGTGCTTGCAAACGTTCGTATCATCAATGAATGTTCCATTGGCATTTGCTTGGGCGTATCATATAAACACTTTTTGATTTCTCTTGATTGAGGCGTACTTACAAAACTACCAATTATTTTAACCAGTCAGAATAGTTACTTCCCGTTAAGGTATTGAGAGTATTGTTAAAAAATCTATTCTGTTGAATAAATTTTTTTGTTAAAGGATAAGCAAAACGCAGTTGAAGAATTCGAGATAATTTCCTTACATACTGAATTTTGTATATATATACACATATATCTACACACAAATTTATCAATTTATCAATCTAATGAATTCCGAATCATCTAATTATTTTATTGTTGATCCAAATGCATATTATTGTTAGATCTATTTTTTAAAAATAAATTCCGAAACCAATTTTATTTATTTAAAAATTTTTATTTATTTTATGATTATCAGTAAATTTATTTCAAATAAAATTGGAAGTTTTATTAATTTATATATTTTATTTATTATATAGGTTATTTATTTTATTCATTTTTCATGATTAATAATAATTTTTTTACATGATTGTGCTTTTACCTTCAGTTTTTAATAAATCAAAAAAAAAAAAAAAACAGCCCAAACAGTTACAATTCAATATTTTAAGTATTTAGTATTTTAATTTTAGTTTTTGTAAAAACTCATTTCAAATGCAGTAATTAGTTAGAAATTATTTATTCGACTATCTATGTAAACAAGAAAATGATTAACTGAAATTTAAAATAAAAATCATAGAGAATAATTTACTTTTTAACTTATCATATTTAACAAATTGTGAAATAAAATTATACAAAAATGACATTGACTAAGATCATAACATTTGCATAATTTTCAAAATTTATGCTTAGCTGAATGTAAATTCAAGTATCAAAGGGTTAACTGTACTGCACATCATTTCATTGAACTCAAAAGGATGTCGGAGATCCATATTGCATTTCTCTTTATACGATTTTCATTTTTTAAGATTTTGATCTTTTCGTTTATTTTTCATGAAAATTGTAACTTCAAAACGTACTATGCGCCGACTCTTTTTTTAATCTCTGACATAATTGACGAAACGAAAAACAACCGTTAGCCCTTCTTTAAAAAAATTTCTGATAAGAAACAATAGGAATAATCTGCGAAATGAATGGATTATGCGTAATTTGATTTCAGGATACCATATATGCAGGATTGGGTAACAAACCCACGAGCCTCAACAAGACAAGAATAAAGGAATTTAGGAATGCGATTAAAGTCATCTCTTAAAGGCAAAGGCTCGTTAAATTTCGATGATATTCTTACGATGAACCGATGTTTATTAATCTGGCCGTGCGCTTCATCTTATATTATGGCGGTGCGATAAATCGATATAGGCTCTTGCTGCACGCGCGCGAGACGCTTTGCACTTTATTATTACGATATTATGCAAATGGGTTACCCTCGCTGCACCTGACACATTTCTTTCTCTTCCTTTTCCCTTTTGTCTTTTCTCTCTTTTTCTCTCTTTTTTTCTCTTTTTCTCTCTCCGGAACTCTTTTTACGTCAAGGAGAATAAGGTAAAAGTTACGAGAAACTTTAACGACGAGAGAAAGGGAGATATAGAATTTATTTTGAAGAGTATGCTTCTGTCGAGCTGGTAAATAAAATGAAGACGCTGGAGATGTGTCGTTTAAAAAAAATATCATTTTTACGTTGAGTTTCTTGTTGCTGGTTAATACGACCGGCCTTAACGTTTAAAAATATTATTAATCGGATACCATTTGGATTCTATTTAACATACACATGTGTATGCACCCCGTGTGTAAAAAATTTGTTACGCGATAATCTTAGTTTTTTCTACGGTTATAGTGCGACTTCCCATTTTTTTTCTTTTGGACGTTGAAACGCTAGCGATATCTTCTTTTTGTGCGAAAATAACAATCTTTCCTTTTACGATTTAAATAAAAATTTTTTTGCTTCTCACAATTCATTGGAGCTACTTTCATCAACCAAGAACCATTTGACAAAAAAAAAAAAAAAAAAAAAAAAAAAACGACATTCTTTTCGACATATCCTGAATTGGCTTCTTTTCCCAAGCACGCATTAATTCTATCTTTCTTTTTTTTACAGTAGGCTCGTATTTTTTGCCATCGGCTGCTCGTTGTATATAAAATCGTACATGTGCTTACAATTCCCTCGCTTTCTTAAATTTTTGGATTTTTGCTTCCCTCTCTCTCTCTCTCTCTCTCTCTCTCTCTCTCTTCGGAAACATTAGATCGATGCTTACAGGAACGAGAACAAAGGATACACCGAGAGCCGACTTTTCTTTTTTTCGTAATAACGATACGCTCGTTCGTTCATTCATTAGTGCCTACGTGGCTACTTTTCATTCGACCATTCGATTGTCACCACACATCAAAAAGTTTTACTTTTTATCGTTTATAATAACGCATAAGTGCGATGTATTTTTGCTTTAATATGTTCGACGGAAAAATTGTGTGTGTGCGTGCGCGCGCGCGCGCGCGCGCGTGTGTGTGTGTGTGTGTGTGTGTGTAAATATATATAATATATATAAATATATAATCTTTTATTTTCTCTCTATTTCGCCGCATAAACGTTTGTTAATATTGAAAACTTAGCGTGTATGTAATCTCGAGTCTCGCGAGGAAACTAATGTTTAAATATTGGTAAAGTAAAATATGTCTCTCCCTTTTTTGTTAAGTTACAAAAAAGGTGTGTATGTGCGTGCGCGCGTATTGCCAGTCAGTGACACGAGATCTGTGACTCCGCATTTGCAAGCGTCGGCTTCATTTTTTCTCAACGTTTATGAATGGCTCTCAAGCATTTAAACTGTCTGCTCTATTTCAATTGAAATTTTCGTAATGTCCGCGTACTCGTAATGTCTGCTCCGAATTTTTTTTTCTTTATATGTTTCCCCCTCCCTCCCTCCAAAATGTTTTATCCACGTCATTTTATTAAACGCGTTCAGCAATTGCTGTCAAACGCTTTCAAACGTTCGCAATGAAACTCTTTTTTTTTTTAATCTTTTTTCTATCTTTTTTCGTTAAAATTTCAGAAAAAGATGAAAGAAAAAAGATTTAGAGGAAGACGGCGAACTTGATAAAATTTCGAACAAGCCCGTAGTCGATTCTCCAAATCGCAGTAAATCGCGTTTTGCGAGCGCAAAGTATATCGCTACTTATCTGCAACGGACCTCCCTCGATATACTAGTACGTATGTATAGTATAACCATCATTCCGCGTATCCGCGTCAGAAAGAAGATCGAAGGGAGAAACAGGCGTCGCGATATATAGTATACATGCAAAAAGGACTCGCGACGCAATCGATATATCGGCGCGCGAAGTGTATTCTGCCAGAAGGGTGAGAGAGAGAGAGAGAGAGGGAGGGAGGGAGACGATAAAGGTTTGCCTTGCTATGCCGTATGCATACATATACAGACATGCGCATAAGTATTTCAATGTTATTGCCGGCATCGTCTCCAGTTATTTAATTTTTCTCAAAGGGAGGGTGAGAGGGAAGGAGAGGGAGAGATAGAACGCCTAATCGTCTTGAATCGTCTCGGACTGTCAGTCCTTACTCGATGTGTATACACATGTACGTACCCGCAGTGGTGCGATAAACGGTGAGGCGCAAGTTCAAGGTGCCAAAGGACTTGAAGGCCTCTTGCTCGCTCGATAATTTTAAGAGTCGCCAGAGAGAAAGAGAGCAGACTCGCGAAATTATGGTAATGTCTTGAGTCGCGGTTAAGGGCGTCTTAAGTCTTAAGTGCCTCGGACGCTTGAAACTTTTTGTATTTTTTAATGCGACTCGCTGTATACTTTGCTACTCTATATGAGTTATATATTCAAAATGAGTGTGTATCATGAAAAAAAAAACAAAAAAAAAAACAATAATAATAATCATAAAATTATATGCATAATCAATGTACTCTTGTTTTTTATCATCGTTGAATGAAGGTTACACGTATTTTTTATTCGACGAGTTTTCGTTAAAATAATAAATAATTAATGTTTAATGTGCTGGCGAGGATTAATTATTTATAGTAGGTCACATGCACTTGAATTAAAATCAGAAAACGTTGTTTTTGCATAAATTATTTAACAGGCTATCAAAAAATCTAAAAATTTTAATATAGAATCCATAATAAATTTGATTATTCATTAGATATTTCACGACGAATTAAACACGCAAAGATAACTTTTTTAAAAGTTTAAAAAAAAAAGAGAGTAAAATTAAAAATAAATATAATTTAACGCTTTAACATATAATCGTCTTTATAGATTACGTATATAATAGAATACGTATATATAACGTAGAAGGAGGCAACTTTAATTATCGATTTTTCATTCGTGTATTTGAATAATTTTCATTTTTATTCGTACGCACGGATATAAAAAAAGAGCCTTGTTCGTTTAACAAAGAGTAACGAGAATCTTTTCTCTCTCTCTCTCTCTCTCTCTCTCTTTCTCTGACTGCCTCCCTCTCAAGAGAGACAGAGCGCTCATAATTATCATAGAATGAAAAGTCCAATAAAGGGTGCGCCGCATTATTGTCGTATATGTGTGTATTCGCGCACGAAAGAGTTTCACGCGACGTCCCTTGCACACAACTATTCGTAAAGGTGTACTCTTCCATCTCGTGTTCGCGAAAACCAGCAAGCTGTACGCATAGGCGTGAAAAAAAGGTCGTACGTACGTACGCGAATATATAAGCTTGTATACGCAATTCAAATGGAAGACGATATATACACGAGAGTGTATACAATGCGCGAAAAAAGCGCGCGCGTTGCGTAACGTTTGTACGGTTTGTTGCATTTGCGTACGACAGCGAAACGCGAGTGAAAGAGAAAGACGAGCAGCCGCAGTAGCATTCAGGAGTATGTAATAAAAAAAACATATGGAAAAAACGAGAACAGAAAAAACGCAACGCGAAAAGAGAGAGAGAGAAAGAGAGAAGCTTATTAGCTATCTCGCGATGTGAGATTGTACGTATATCAGGTTGTGTTTTTATATACGCGTAGGACAGATTCAATTTAAGAACGTAAGAAGCATAAAATTCAAGAGAAAGAAAGAGAGAGATAGCCTGTGCGCGTTGGAATACGTTTAATTCGCTCTATTAAGCGTTTTTGGAGCGCGCGCTCGCGCACTCTTGATCTTTTTATGGACGAAAGTGGACGACGCTTTAAAAGCTATTTCCGTTCTCTCTTTCTCTCTCTCTCTCTCTTTCTCTCTCTCTCTCTCTCTCTCTTTAGCACTCTTTCTCTTGGCTAATCTCGGGCCTTTTTTAGTCTTTTACATGTGAGTGTATGCGTATGTGTGCATGAAAGCTCTGGCAAAAATTTGACGTTGAAAAAGTTCATTTAAAAAAAATGCTCTCTGTCGCCTTATTTATCATCTTTAAAGCGAAATTTCTACTCGGTGCACCCTCTTTTTATACGTTTCAAGTTCGCGCGATGTGTGCGCGACCGACATACTTTTTATATTTTTCATTTTTTTTTAAAAGAAATTTTTATGTAGCCCGAAGGAAGCGCTTATATCGTTGCAGGTATTCGTTCGCTCAATGATGTTTGTTATGATAAAAAGGAAAAAAAAAAGAATAAATTAATCAACCGTGTTCATCGAAATTGTTAATATCGCATCAATAAAAGAAGAATCGCATACACACGCATAAATATTCAAACTTTTGAGTATTTCGTCGAACACTTAATGCAATTCGGTATATAACGTTGCAGTGGAAAAAAGAAAAAAAACTTTACTGAAAACCGAAAGGAAACTTGCGCGCGTATGCACTTGCGTACAAAGAGAGAGAGAGAGAGAGAGAGAGAGAGAAAAGTCTCGTTGTCGTGATTCGTGCTGTCGACCTCTGACGCGCGCTTCGCGCATGCGTGTAACTCTCTTTCTCTCCTCCGGAGCTTTCCTCATCGTCGTCGCTAGTTATGTGCTCTCCTCGGGGGCCTTAATCTCTCTCCTACGTTGCTTCGTTGAATCACACACACACACACACACACACACACACACACACGCGCGCGCGCGCACGCACATATATATATATATATATATATATATATATGCGCGCGTTGTTGTGAGCTTTTGCTGCACGGGCGAGCTTCAGCGAATATTACCATCATTTTATTTGGAATAATTTTTGAGGGGTCATCTCGACGTACTTTTAAACGACGCACGTTATATCGTTTATCGGCTTCTATAATTTTATCATTGATTTCTTTTTAATATACAACTTCAAAAAATCGCTCGAAATATACTCGTTTTATCGCGGACAATTTTGAGCAGACGGCTTGGGCGAGAAGTTTTAGAAAGTAAGTGCGCTGCTCGGCTCGTTCGCGCCGATGCTTTTATTAATTCGAACTACGTCTATGTGCACACTAACACATACCCATATATGTGGATATAATCATGGGAACTCGGTAGAAGAAAAAGAGAAGAGGGTTAAAAGAGAGAAGAATCGAGAGGGTTCAGGCGTAAAAGCTTGGGGGAGAGAAATCAGAGTCGCAATGCACTCAAACACGTTTCGCTACTCGGTAATATAGAGGGAACGTACACGTGCACATACGCATGCAGAGACTTACTTTAATAGGGACAAGATAAAATAAGTAAAAAAGTAAACTCTTTCGAACGACAAAGCCAACGATCGCGGCGCTTTTTTCTTCGTTAAGAAATAAAAATTTTGTCGCAACAATTAAAAGAAAAGGAATATTTGCGTTTATTAAAAAGAGGGAACCCGCTACTACAATTCTTTCCTCAACCTCGGACTCTTTAAAACGTCCATTAGGATCGACAAAAAATTTTCTCCCTGTGTCACTATGTAAAAGTTTAGCAGATGCGACGATTCTTTTATTTTCTTCTTTTAAAATTTCGCAAGCATCCAAAGTAAAAGGACGAAATTTTCGTTGTCAAGTGCACAAAGCCTTAACTGAGCTTTCTATTTTATCTTAGAATTTTTGCCTTTTAATTCTCCACTCTTTCCCCCTTCTTTTACACTTTTGCTTTTTTTTTTTTTTTTTTTTTTTTATGGAAGCGTGCGCTTACACAAACTCCTATTGTATTTGAAAAAGAATTCTCTCCTGTGTTTTTCTTTTTTTTTTTTTTTTTATAAGAGTCGTCGTCATCGTAATAATCAAATTTTCAGACAAATTTTTTACTTGCAATTTGCAGATCTCGATAATTGCACAATGGGTATATTATATGTATATATGTAGCATATTTATGCCAGAAGCAAAAACCAAAATGAAAAAAAAAAAAAAAAAAAAAATAGAAAAATAGAAAAATAAAAAAAAAAAGAAAAATAAAGGAGCGTGGATTAATCATTGGCGTTAAACCAAGTGCAATCCGCTTTTTTTCCACTTACTTCCATTCTCTCGATCCTCTCGAACGAGAGATGGACGACGACACCGTGTGATTTTTGCTTCGCTGTGACATACTATATTTGTTGCATCAAATCCGATAATGGTAAAGAAGTCACCGGGGCAGGAGCCTCGTGACGTGCTATTGTTTTTTCTGCTCCCCTTTCTCTCTTTCTCTCACACGCTCACACATATACATGTGTGATATAATCGGTGTATCGGTTTCTTTAATGGCTTTTTATATTTCGGTGGATCAGCAAAATAAATTCTAAAAAAATACGAAGAAGTTTTTGTCTTGAATTTTCCAAATCGATAAGAAAATCAATTCGATTTACGAAAATAAATTCCAGATATCATTCAATGCAGAGAATGAAATCGGTACCTCTGAAACTTTAAATTCTCGTATGCATAGCAAGGAACGCAATGAAAGCAATGAATAATTATTGAATGAGTAATTACAGATGAAATAGACTAACTAACTTTTCCTTCCTTCTCACGTTGACTTTCAATACACATTATTTACACATTTGTTACAATATTATCATGTAAATTCATACGTAAATGTGTATATATATATGTATATGTATATGTATATGTATATGTATATGTATATACACGTATACAGTTTTAAGGTTAAGAGAGCTTGCGCGCGCGCGCGCGCGCGAGTTGCTCAAGTAGGTCAAAACACGGAGAAGAGAGAAGGGTTGAGGTTGAATAGCGTTGTGCGCTAGCCTACTTACATACTACATGAGCCCACCGAATTTGAAGTGGATCATAAGAGTGTATAGAGAAAAAATCGTTGTGAAACATTCATAGTTATCACACACGAGGGTCTATATATATGGCGACGATTCGTGTAACAGACGGCGATACAAACGCGCTTTCTTAACCCCCTTTTGTAAAAAAAAATTGTTTTTTTTTTTAGCTTTTCCTTTATCTTATCTCGCCCTTTCTCTCTTCCTCTGAGCTCGCGCGACCTTTTTTCTATATTTATGTCGAGTGGACGCGTTACGTATAAATAAACTTTTTAAGTAAATCTTTCTCTTGACATAGCTTTTGTGCGCTCTCTCATTCTCCCTCCGTCTGTCTGTCTCTCTCTCTCTCTCTCTCTCTCGCTATCAAAATTTTTAAATAAATTAATTATTTGAATGTATTTTCATCATTGGTTGAGCCGTGCATTTGATTTATCTGTTTTATTTTATGCACCAAAGAATATTTTAAGAATTTATAAATTTACCGATGCATGCATGCCATAAGAGTCAGTGGCAGGGCTCCAAAAATAATTCGCTGCTCGCGCGTGTGTCGTTAACTGATACCATGTGCGCTTTGGTAATTTGAACGGGAAAAAAAGGATAAAATCATTGAAACTCATCTCCATATCTATTGATATTTTTAATCAAAAGTTCATACATATTTTATTTTATATAAAAATTAAACACGTTTTTGCGAGTTTAATTATTTAAACATTGAGAAAAACATAAACTTGAGATGAAAAAGGGATGAAAGTTTAAAATAGAATACGACTCGCGGTCTAGTATCCGTTTGAGGCTTTTAAGTGGTTGTATCGGATTCTCTCGAAACTGGAAACACGTAGAGAGAGAGAGAGAGAGAGAGAGAGAGAGAAAGTAAGAAAAGAGAGCTCTTTTGCACGAGCCTTTGAAACCTCAGTAATATGATCCGTATTCTCTGCGTATACACACATGTATGCGCGTAAATTGCTCTTCCAAAGATGATTCTCTGGCGAGTCCGTATATATATATTCTTGGTTTAACATTAGTTTTATCTCATTTATTCTAGAGGTATTTTCGGAATTTTCACTGGTTAACCATTTTGTAATTCTTTTTTTAAACGAAAAATCTCTAGGTACAATTATATATGCAACAAAAATTCAAGCGCTTTTTTACTATCTTATACAGTAATATTTTATCTTTTATTCCAAGCCTTTTTTAGAAAATTTGAATCAGCCAGACGCGTTTTCTTCTTCGTTTCGATCTTGCAGCAATTCATGTTCAAGTTTTCTCACGATCTTTAAAAAATTTATTATATTATCAAATATCATTAAAATATAAAATATACGGCCTAATTTATCAAATTAAATATATTATGTAAATTTATGAATTTATGAATATATGATGAAAAACGTAAATAATAAAAGGGTCATTATTAGGTTTGCGAACAGGTGGGAATGAGATATGGTGGCGACGAGCAGTATGGTGTATGAGGAGATAGTGGGAGTAAGGGGCAGCTGACCCCAGCCACCCAGGAGTCTTTTGATGCGCGCCATGCCGCACAATCTCAACAACACCTCCGCAAATTCGGCCAATTCCGGCGAAAATTATCAGGCCTTTGGTCCACTCCAACATTATCACCGACTTGGCCAAGATGGCTTTTTACCGGAGGTAAGTTAACTTAAATTATCCTGTATTTCCTGTATGTATATGTATTCATTTATGTGTGTGTATATATGGTATATATATATATATATATATATATATATATATATATATATATATATATATATATATATATATATATATATATATATATAAACGCATATAATATATACATATACATACACGTTTTCGTTCATCCATATTCACCTCAAAATAATTTTAGATATTTCTAAAAAGAGACAATTTACAAAAATTATATAGTATGCATAACGTTAATAACTAATTTAAACATTACAATATAAACGAATATAAAAGATGATAAGGCCTGAATAGAAATATAGAATATAACGAGCATCATTTAAATTAATTTAAACATTAATAGAAAGAGCCGGTGCAATTCGACATTCGGCACCTGCGAGGCGCCCCAGCGGAGGTGGAGGCCCTCGTGCACAATATCAAGGAGGTGGCCCAGCAGTTCCTCTACCACTGGAAGACATTTCCCATCGTCTTGCCGCCGGGGCTCTCCAGCTGCTCGCCGCCCCCGGCGGTCAACGGGGCCCCGGCGACGGCCGAGGACAGTCTGGCCCGCAAGAAACATCAGCAGTTCCACCTGAGGGACATGTTCGTCGCGCCGAGCTTCGACGAACTCGACGCCGTCGCCGTCGACAGCAAGGGCGAGCCACGACGGCTTAACAATAAGCAGCTCGAGAGCATTCGCGAAAGGGGGTTCGTATCGCCATGGGCGCGCCTTTATCGTTAATCTTATTTTTTCGACTTCCTTCCCACCACCGTCACCCCCCCCCCCGCCCCGCCCCGCCCCGCCCCTCCCCCTCCCCTTCATTCCGTTCTTCTTTTCGACGTTCTTTTCGACGAGCCTTGGTGATAAATGGATATTAATCGGGAAAAAATGTTTTTGTTAGAGGGTAAATATTCCTCGCGGTAATTACTATTTTATTTTTATTGATGAAATTTTCTTTGAAATTTTTTTTTCCACTTTACCGCGCTTACGTTTTCTGCCCTTATAAATTTACTTATATCATTTTGATAAGATAAATTGCGTTTTTTTTTTTTTTTTTTCAAACAAAACTCGGCATTTTTAATAAGAGGAAAAGCACTGTGGCAGATGTAAATTTTTCATTTGTCACCGGAGGTTCTCGTTTTGAATATCACGCCACTCATCATCTTTATCTCACTTTACTCATAATCATCACTTTTTCATGATACAGTTTTTTCATATACTAATCTTTTTCTTTTTATAGAATTATTTTATCACTTTTATTATTATATTCTAACAATAACATTATCATAATTATAATGAGTAGTAAACGCTAGATTTTACTCACAATATTATCCCGGTGAAAGTATACCCCTATCATTATTTTTTCATTAAAAGAAATATACGAATACTTTAATTGTCTTTAAACTATTTTTATAATGAATAGAAAAAAAAAATATATATATATATATATATATATAATTGAAATAATAAGATAAGATTATCAAATTTTCGCCGGGATAAACAATTTATAGATTCATTACCTTGTAGAAATCTAGAATCATAGTCTGCAGCCATCATAAATTAATCAGTCTCGTAGATAATGTAATGTGTAACGAATTTAAAATTTTTCACATATATTTAACATGAAAAAACGAAAGGGACGAGGAGTCGGAGAGAAAGAAAAATATATAAATCGATAGGTGTAGAGAAAAAGAGAGAGCGAGAGATAAAGAGAAATTCATGTCTGATTCGTTACGTAACAATTTTTGTAAAGCTTGCACAAGGATAAATATGGAAAGCCGAAGAAGCTGAATGCCACTCAGTTGGAGAGCATTCGCAGATGCGGGTATGTCACGTAATCACGAAAAAAAAATTGTATCCACCAATAAATGCAAATCTTCCTCTTTCCTTTCCCAATCGCTCTTTGCCTTATCTGCAAAAGCCCTTGATATTATAATTTGTCGTCTCGTTCCTTGTTTTGTTTCCCGTTTGTCTTGTGGATTTATATATCTATGTATAAAATAACGATCTCTCACCGGATAAATGTCTTGTTTGTTTCTTTTTTTTTTCAGGCGTTTTATAAACGTTTTGCAAAAATATTGCACACACGCTACAATATATTATTGTGTTTATTATATACCATGGGCTATTTCATTGGAAAATATAATTATTCCAGTTGCTTTGCATCAAAATTTTCAAATCCCTGTACCTACTTTGTTCATTAATTGTTACATCGTCTTGTTCATTGTAAATTAAGTGTGTTTTTAATTATTGCTTTTACGAGTCTAATACTTTTATATTATATATAATATTTATTTTTATACTCACACGAACTTTATTGCGTGCGTGCATGCGTGCATGCGTGCGCGCGCGTGTATGTATGTGCGTGCACAATAACTATTTTCTTATAACTGTTCTACTCACACATGTAACGTTTTACGATTATAATTTTTACATTAATTTTATATTAATCGGCGAAAATAATAAATAAAAATTATAATCGTTCACAATAGAATTTTCTATCGAATCAAAAAAAAAAAAAAAAATAAGCCTTTTTAAATCACAGAGCTATTTCGTACTATCAATTACATATTTTTGCCGAACCTTTGGAGATTAGACTTCTATCGAGAAAAGATTTATTATTAAATTAAATATTACTAAACTTTTGGACAAAAATTTTTCAATATATTTTCTTGTAATTTACTATATCTTTTGGCTGCATTCCAAAACAATTATACTTATATTATTTCTATTAAAATTAATGATATTTTTAAGGAAACGAGTACCAAAGTTGTGATACAATCGCGCCCAAATTTTGAAAAATGTCAGAAAAATGTTTAAAAGATAAATTATCTAATTATTAAATGTATATGTATACGTGTTTAAATTTACAAATTACCTTAAAGAAAGACGATGCATAGCTTATATATCTGGCATTCATTAAATACCATTAAATTATACACAATGAAAATTTAAAAAGCTTGAATTATTATTCATGTAATTCCTCTTTTTATTACACAAAAAATTTTGATGCAATGAATTAAAAAAATTTAAAACGTTCCTACGCTTTAATGACATTAATTAATTATTTCATTCGTAAGTCAATATGAATGCAAAGAATATGAATGTCCGACTATCCATGGAATAGCCTCAAGGCCGTATAATTTTATTATGATTTATCGCATGTTAGATACGTAAAAGATGATGTAAATAAAAATTTATAAATTTTTAATAGCGTTTAAGTTTAAGGTGTAGGGTTTATTATTAATATATAGAACGTAGCTTGATAAGCGAAAATTGCTTTCCTATTTTATATTTACATTTATATTTTATTAATATACACGTAGGACAATTATTGTTTAACAATCCATAGATTCTTGCATCTAGTTCATAGTTGGTTACTTTTTTTCTTTACCCATCCACCCCTTATTTTTATACATTATAACACAATGTTTATGCGAATGCAGCGATTGTTAACCGATATTACTTATTATATCGATTTTTTCATTTATATATCATAAAACCGTAATGATTGAATAGCTTAGTTTCAATATATTTATAAATATTCACTTTATTCACATAATCTATAGTTTTTTTTTTTTTTTTTTTTTTTTCTTTCTTTCTTTCAAACTTTGACACTTTAAAAATATTTAGAGAATAATATTTTTATATTATTAAAAAAGTTAAGTAAATTTAGCGTGAAACTAAGACAATCAACCGGTTAAAGACCTTTTTACTCCCCCCTCCTCAAAATGATAAAAGGGTAAGCAAATAAAGAAAACAACAAACGCACATTCATATGCATATATTCAGAAGAAAATACGTAAACTTAGCTTTATCGGAAATTTGCCGTTTTTAAACAGAGAATTCGAGGTGGACTCGATAAATTTTGCCGGGCAGACACACCGCTGGCGCCTGAGTGGATTACTACAGCGCGGTAGAGATCGAAGGCGCGAAGCCTTGCTCAAGGATTTGGCCTTGGCCACGCGATTCCTGGTGGTCACGGCCAAGGGCAGACTAGTCTCCCATTGCTTCAGCGTATCCGAGTCATTGAAAGCTCTTCTCACCGGATTGCTCAGATTGCTCGGTGAGTTTCATTGAAATTATTATTATTATTATTATTATTATTATTATTGTTATTATTATTGTTATTATTATTATCATTTTTGTTGTTGTTGTTATTATTATTATTATTATTTTTGTTGTTGTTGTTGTTGTTATTATTATTATTATTATTATTATTATTATATTTGTATTCGTTATTGATTCGCGTTTGTTAAACGTTTTATTTAGCCATTGCTGTGAAACAAAGTTTTTTTTTTAATCACTCGTGCGACGTTGTACATGTAGACCTGTATCGTCGTTTCGCTGGATGCGTTCATATTGAATTTCTAAAAGAGAACATAATAGCTAAAAGGATTCAATTACAAATGTACAAATTCGTTAATTATACGTTAACGAGACGAGCGTTAATATTACTTTAAATTAACCCGTTCTTCTCTCATTCCCCTCACACTTAAGCCGTTTTGAGCGATTATCTTACTCATGTATTTTCTTTTTTTCCATCTCCTTCTCTTCATTAAGACATTATAATTGGAGTGCCCTCGCTACAAGCACAAAACTTGGATGCCAAAATTCGCGAGGAGCGCTGCAGATACCTCGTGGCTGAATTGGTTTGCAAGGTGAGCGACCTCTTCAACTTCCCTAAAATTAAATGCCACGAAAATTTTCCTTGTTGCAAATACAGTCGTTTATAATAAATATTTAGATTCCCCTCCAATAAAGCAGCGACAAAACTAAATTTCTTATCTTTGATGCAATTTAGCCGGAGTACGAAGACTCGCTGGAGCTGTTGTGCGGCTTCGTGCGCAGGCAGTTGCAGCGCGCGACGATGGAGAAGTTCGAGGTGGAGCGCGAGTCGCAGATGCTGTCCGTGCCCGTGCCCTTTGTCTTCGGCACGCCGGGCGGCGCCGCGGTCGATCTGCGCCTCTTCAGTCGGGATATCATCAGGAAGGCGCTGCCCACTTTAGTGGCCATCCTCGAGAGAGAGACGCGAGGCTGGTTTTTGCATTTCCGAGAGAAGCTTATTTCCGAGCTCAGAGCGCAGAAGAAGACGGACGAGGAGATCGAAAGGGTAAGACTATGGAGCGATTATGAAATTCATTGAATCGAAATTGTCAAGAACATTGAATTTAATCGCTTTATTACGCAGGAGGTAAACGAGGCAGTAATGCGGGAATACTTGCAACGCGTTTATTCATCGATCTTGTCGCACCCGGACATCGTGGCTCTGGGCGAAGGCATAGCACAGCTACTGGTTCAGCAGGCGCAATCCGTCGTACTGATGCACCGGGCGGTGGAAAACGTCCAGCGCAAGTTGGCGCGCACGAAAACGGCGCTGCGCGAGCGAATCGAGCACGAGCATCCGGTGTTGTCGCGCATCGGGCCGTGGATGCGGGACCGCATGCGCGAAGCCGAAGCGAGATTCATCGAGGAATGCGAGTGGAGCGCCCACGAGGAGGCTCTTGCGCTATGCAGTCAGCAAAATCTTCATCAGACTTTGTACTTTCTCAATCGCGATTTGACATTCATGAGAGAGGTAGGGTTGTATCTCCTCTAGACGCTACATCGAGTGAAATTTAAATTTGTCAATTTCTTTTCGTCAAAGTTTTTATTAAAAATATTATATTACTTATATGTGTGTATGTATGTATATGTATATATAATTATAGAGAGAGCAAGTGCTTCTAAAGGAATTAAGAAAGGTAAAAACGCCAACTAGAAGCTTCCAGTGGCCAACTCTGATTTGGCTGCCTAGAAATTGGATCGTAAGACGTAGTTTCCAGGGCCAATCTGAGATTATTCCAACGGTGCTGAGTAATACACCGACGTCGATTACAACACCTCGAGCAGATCCAAGTCAACCTGTATTTTTAGTTGAACGAGAGATTATTCGTACAACCACTACTAGGTAAAACTATTTTTTATTATTTTATTTTATTTTATTTTTTTTTTTATCACGATTTTAATTGTAAATTATGAAATAAATTCATTTTTAATATAAATTTTTTGGTTTTATTTACGATTATGGCAGATGGCCCATGTGGCGATGGATAAACTATGTGTCGCGCACTTGGTGCTGGACTTGGAATGCTATGTTTCTATTCGGCGTTGCACTGCCATGGTGCAGTCCAGTATCGTTGAGAGCTCTACTACTCGTGCATCCTTTCACGCCAGACCTAGAATTAAGTCAGCTCAACGGCACACTTTTCCCACGTAAATCTTCCCAGACACCAACTTTATATTCTAGACTTACCACCCTTTGGAGACACATAAGCAAAAGTCGGACGCATTTTGAGACGGAACCTGATACAGGTTTGTGTATTTTCTCGGCTCGGACGTTTTATTTACTTATGTATCGTATTTAATTTAAATAATTAAATGACTTTCAGGTTTTATTGGAAAGGGAATGACTAGGCACATAAATAGATTGTGGAATTATGGAGCAAAAGGTCTTCTTGGCACATTAATTATACTTTTCATATTTCCAGTTGCCTGTGTTTTAATAAGTTTCGCTTCTCTTTTCATTGCTTTCACTGCATTTTTATGGTTGGTAAAATTATTTTAATTTTTTTTTTTTTTTTTTCTTATTTTAAATTCCAAAAAATAAATTAACGTTGATTATTTCATTAGGATGCCAATGGTTACTTTGGCATTGCACGCTTTCATGGCACTCGTCATGGATTTAGATAGTCCTGACAATAGTCGAAATCGTTACCTAGTCGTAATGGAAGCTTTTATTTGGAATATTGGTATACAGGGCTGCTTGCAACCCATAGCAGCTTTATTTGTTGCATCTATAGTTTGTCCCCTTATTTCATTTACAATATTAACAATTGCTGTGATACGTTACTGGGTCAGAGTAATGTGGGATACTGCCATGTTCCATTTGGTAATTAAAAGCCGAGGACGAATTCCAGCGAGTGATAGTTTCGTTGTTAAAAGAATAGCTGGTCCTGGATTAGCGTCGGATTATTATTATCAAGTAAAAAATATATATTGCTATGATAAAAATAATACATAGTTTTAAAATATTGTTATTAAATAATAAAATTTTATTTTTTTTAATAATAGATAAAACCCGAACAAGCATTAGCTGCATTTGAAGCGAAATTGGAGCTTGACGAATTGTTAGCTTTTCAACTAGAAATGGAAAGATTAATTACACAACCTCAGAGAGACTTTACTCAATTCGTTGAAGCTTGCTTTGGTCCATTTGCAGCATCTCTTGAAAAAACAAAAGAGCCGTATAAATCACTTGAAAAAGAAGCTAGAGATTTAGTATCAGCACTTCATGAAAAATTAGATCGGCGTAGGAAAGATTTACAAACTGGATTGGGGGTTGCAGTGAGGAGTAAAATCAAATTATCAACTTTTGATTTGAAGGTCTAACATATTTACATATTAGTAAAAGATTAATTTTATTTAATATTAGGTTTTATTATTTTATTTTATTGCGATTGAACAATTGTAGATCGTGATTCAGCAAGGCGCCCTGATGTTAGAGCGACTTTATCCAACTCATGTCTTTGCTAGAATGTCATCAATGGAGGAAGATTTTTGGGAAAACAAAGGTCTCGGTGCAGGAGATTGGGCTGGTCTTGCGGGATTAATGTACGCCGACATCTTCAGTTTAGATATTTTGCAACCACTGGATGACGCTGATACAAAGTTTAAATTGGAGCCACATCCTGGCGTAGATTTGTCTCGATATACGGACATGGTTCATAACACTGAACTTGGTGGTGGTGTTAATGGTCCAGATTTGCTTGGTGCTGTTTATGCACCTCGTGGAAACATTCAAGTACACAGTCCCTATTTAGCCGTATCTGCTTTTAATCCTCGAGCTAAAGCTCCGAGTAATAGTAGAAAATCAGACAAGCGAATGTAAGTAAATGTTTCATATATTTCGCAATCGAATTATTTTCAATAACTATGAATCTAAAATTACTGATTTATATTTAGTGACACCATCGGACTGTTAACTTCAACGCGTATTCGAAGACGTACAATGACAAATAATGGAAGTAACGAAACTCCATGGCAACCATGGAAGCGTCAAATGCGTCCCTACAGTGCGGAAAAACTTTTGATTCCATTGCCAATTCCGCATCCAGCTCACATCGCTGTTACGATATATAATCGTGATACCGAAGATCCAATTCCTCTCGACTCTGAGATATGTCAAAATATTCTCAGAGCCATTGAAGAATCACCCGGTGAAATGGCTATGGAAAGTGTTGTAGTTGGTAGATATCGTGGAGGAGACTCTAGCTTTGACTCTGTTGCGTCACAGTCATCGTTATCGATCGAAGCAGCTTTGGATAAAGTCTGTATATAAATATAAATCTTAACAAAAATTATTTGTTTTTAAAATTATTTCATTAATATTTTAAATATAATTTTAGGTTGAAGAAGGACAACAAAATGAGGAAATCGAAGCAGCTGAAGAAAAAGAGACCGAGACGTATCATTGGACATTATCAAATTGGGGTGGTGGAATGACTAGGCGACGGAATAATTCTGGATCAATTAAGGTAGATTTAGCCTCACCGGAGGACGTAACACTCGATACAGATAGCACGCGAGTCATGTTTAGTACCTACGGAACCACAGTCTAGCTCCAAGAGCTCTAAGCACCTTATATTAACAATTCTTCATATAAACAATTAATTTCATTCATAATTCTAAATTTAAATAAGACTAAAAATTTTTTTCAAATCATTATGCCTTAAAATGTATTTATTCACAAAAAAATAATGGAATTGAAAATTTCATCGAATTTATAAATTTTATAATTTGAAATATTATACGCATGGATATTTTATTTTATTCGATCTGAGTCGCCTATTGTCATAAAAAAAATTTTGTACTTCGCTACACTTTATTTCATTATCAATTGCATAATAATTTTTATTTAATCGTCACAAATGAAAATTATTAAGAACAACTCGTCAAAAATCGTTTGAGATGAGGTTTATAGCATTCCATAAATTAAGAATCAAAGATAATAGATGTGAAATAAAATGGTAAAAATTATTGCACTAGTGTGTTTTTAATGATTATTCTTTTGACTTTTTTTACATCGAAAGAGATGTATTAATCTGTAAAACTGTAAATAGATATATGCATAATTGTGTATATAAATACGCAATGCGCAATGGTTGTTAATTTACTTATATATAAGTAACTACTATTTGTTGGCACTGTACCAATGCAGTGACATAACATAGATTTTTAATTATAAAGAAACTGCTCTCTGTCATTGATACGCTTAATTGATTTATTCTAAAAGCTTTTTGCGTGATACGCGTAAACGAATAAATCTTAAAAATCCAATTTGAAAAATATAGCTAGTGTAAATGTGAGCTCAAAGCTTTGCCTTTATATAGTGCATATATTTAGGGTTAAAAATTTAGGATTTAAAATTCAAGATCTCAAGATTATTCTTCTTTTTTACAAATTTTCTTTTTTTTTTTTTTTTTTTTTTTAGAAATTTTCATTTTTTTAATTACGCTATGCCATCACACTTGTCGATATATAATTCTAGTACAAACACAAAAAAAAAAAAAAGAAAAAAAAAACGAATAAATAAAAATTAAAAAAAAAAAAAAAAAAAAAAAAAAACTAACAAACGTTTCAAGTATTATAATATATATTTCAATTTTTCATTATATTAGAAATGAGAACACCGCCAACACTAAAATTGGCACGCATTTATTGAAATTTTAAAAACCCTATTTATTCCGCTTAAAGTGTGAATGTAGATGCTCTTTGATGAAGTTTCAATAAAATTGTAGGTACGATATATTATATAATATACTAATCAATTTTTTTTTTATATACATATATATTTATAAAGTACGAAACAAAGACATTGATTGTAACAGGAGATAGTCACGAGTGCATCACAGAATGAAATAAAACAAAGCAACTGCAACCACATTAGTTTGTATCGACATAGTTATTAAGTTTGACGATGTGCATGAACTTTTTGTCGCGTTTTTAAACCTTCATGTCAATGTTCATGCAAAACCGATTAACTTTGTACAGTTTTGTAAAGCAGAAATAAAAATTGTGTGAAAATAAGTAGCAGAGAGTTAAAACGACATGCGTTTAGGAAGGAAGAAAAGTATCAAAAGAGAATGTTAATCGAATCATAATGTTATAATTATTCGGTTAATGTTGTTTTGCCTAAATTGTTAACTTGTAATTCTGTGTATTTAATATGAAAGTTTAAATCTACTTTGTAAATTATTTATGGTCTGTATTAAAAAATTTATCCGCTTGACGATTCCATCCATAAATTGAATGATAAACAAATTACATTAACCGTTGATGCTATAAATGTTTGCCACAGAAAGCGATTATCATGTCAAGCTACGTAAATGAAAAAGAATGATAAGTAAAGATATATGAAGAAAAACTAGGCACAGGTATGTTGATAAAGTAAAAGATTTGTTAACGAAAAGTGAACAAAAAAATATTTCGGAATATGTAAAAAAACAAAAAAAAATCAAAATTATAATATCTAGACAATGATATTATGAAGTATATATTATATATACATATACAGCGTCCTAGGCGTTAGATATTTACAAACAAAGTCTTTATTAGGGAGTGTACACTAATATATACATGTATTCGTATGTGAACTGCTTTAGAAGCAGCTATTTATCTCGAGAACGCATAAAAAAATCAGTGTGATTTTCATTTTATTTTCAGTATTTATTCAATATATGACAAATAGCCAAGACTATAAAATACACGAGAAAATTTTAAAGTTAAGTTAAACCAAGTCATACAGCGTATCTGTATACACATATATATATAAATATATATTTGTTTTTTTAACTTTTATTTATACGAATATACATTGGTCCGACAAGATTTTTTGTAATATTTCTATTATTATACAATAGAAGAAAAAAATAAAAAAACACAATTGGGATTAAAAAACGATTTTTCGTGTTTCCCCGCTTCCGATAAAATTGTATTAATATAGTTAAGTTTTATACTTATTAAACGTGAATGTGAACAAAGAAAAAATTAAAAATACTCGTTGTCTTTTCTTTATTAGCCCAAGTTTATGATTGTAATTGTTATTATAACTGCTAAAATTATACTAATCAATTAGAGATATACTATTTATAAACTTTAACGATCGTACAATATAAAATTATGACAAATATTATAAAAAAACTGATAAATTTTTATTTGCTTTAATAAAAATATTCCTTTATATATTAAAAAACAATCAGACATTTATGAGATACGAGAATTCAATGAATCCTTTGAATATCCACATTGTGTACTTCGGTGTAGAGTGCAAAAAGTACGTGCAACGATTCGATCCTCTTGTCCCCGTAAACAGGAATGTCGAGCAACGCACAAATAAGGTCGATCATTTGCAAAAGGGTGCAGTCGATTTTGTCAAAGTTGACGGGCGGTCCGAGATGCAGCTTTTCCTCGAGGTCGGCCGGCCATTGGCGCAGCAACGTATCGACGTCGGGGAATTTGCAAGTTAACTGCACCGCCGGTGGATGTTTGCTTCGGTGCAGTTGACCCATGTCCTCGATCCACTTGTCGATCATACGGCCTTGCTTCGACGCGTCCTCGAGGCGTTTCACCACCGATGCCTAGCGGGCAATTATTTAATTTATTCGCGATGAAAGAATCGAGCCGACGAGCCGAGCTTAGATTTAGGATTTAAGATTTAGGATTTAGCATTTAGAATTTAGCATTTAGCATTGCAAACCTTGTAAGCTCCAGCGGCGCTGCGACTCTTGCTTCTTAGCTGTAAGTGAAGAACCGCGGGCTCGGATTGCTTGGCCGCCGGTTCGTCGAGAACCGTGAGACCGACGTGATCGGGGACTCCATCGGGTCGAGGAACCTTGAGAAAGGCGTCGATGTCGCCCACTGCTGGTATGTAGTCCGGAATGAAGGGGATGAGCTTGTAGTGCAGTTCGATTTTTTGCGGGGTGTACCTGCGGATATCGTTTATTTTCATTGTATTTATTATCTCTAGCTGGGTAAAATTTCTTATTATTGATTTTAATTGTAACCTCGTAATGTTTTGAAAGAGTTCTTTTACTTCGTTCGATGCCTCCAAGTCTTCGAATTGTTTTGAATCATAAAAATTTGCAAGTTTTATTTTCGACACCTTTTGTACGTCCATTTCTTCGCTATCCTCGCTATCCGAGGTTTCGCTATCCAATCCCATGCCTTTGTTAAAAGAATCTTCCGGTACCGAGTATCTGCAATTTATAAAAATTTACTTGAACATATATGTATATGCATAGTTGTATAAAAAATCTCAAGTAAAAATATATATGCGTTTTAAGTTGCAAAAAAAAAAAAAAAAAAATTAATTTACCTTCTGAATTCAGTTCCTTGAGGCGAACGAACATCAGCCTCGGGAGCTTCGTTGTTCGAATTTTTACTCTTAGATCGTTTCATGCTTGCTGCGCGTCTCGCATTCACTGGACTTTTAATTTCTTCGGCGTTTCGTACTTCTATGCTTTCGTCGAATTTTGTAAAAGCCGATATGTCCTGCGTCTTCTCCTCTTCTTCGCTGCTATCTTGAACTTCCATTGTTGACACTTGTCATAATACGCTTTTTTCAACTTTTATTCACAATTATATTTGCGCGATAGTAATGCTTATTTTATTATATTTTTATTGCTTAAAGTAATTTAATGCAAACTTTTATTTCAATTATTTAAAAGTTTCCTTCTAAACGATGTATTTATCAGATGCATCGTCATTTCACATGCTCTGTGTATGAACACAAAGAGGCCGAGTTTCTATGGTAACACGATTGCCGACATTAAATTACCGGAGTTTAAAATTAGACTGTATTAGACATTTACATTTTTTATGCCGATAAGTTATACTTTATTTAGATATCATATTATTAACATTTATATATATATATATATATATATATATATATATATATATATATAAAATATAATATGAATTTTATTACGATTAAAAAATACGAATAAGTTCTCAAAATTCAATATTAAAAGTTTAAAATATGTTATATTAAAAAATACATTCGTGCTGTAAAGTGAATGAAAAAATCATGATAATATTCAGATGAATTGTTTAAAAATTAAACTTTCAGACGATTTTCCTTTAATATAACTAATTTAAGGATCCATTGATTAAATTTCTTAAAAATGTAAGCATAGCAATATTCCTCAAAACTTATATTTTCCGTAAATTTGTCCACTGCGTGTACGTCTTACAAGCCATTCTTGTTCGTTTATCGCTGCTGATTGATGGACGCTTTCGTTATTATTTGTTAAATCTAACTGACTTTGTACGCTTATCTTTTCCTGTACTTCTTGCACCATCGGAGAAAAAGATGTAGTTTCGATTACGGAAACTGCCGATGTTTCTGACGAGGGGTTTCCTAAAGTATCTAAAAAAGCCATTTCGACTGTTGCATAAATTTCACAATTTACAATAATTGCCTTACGTGGTTGAAATTGAAATTATACCTAAAAAATTTTGACCGCCTATAAAGTTATTGGCATTCTGACTGTTAATATTAATTGTAACAAATTCTTCCAATCTTTGAATTTGCATTGAATCGCCACAATCATGGCGAAGGATATTTTCGTTAAATCCGCTATAGGTTGATGAATTAACGGAACAAAATTAAAATAAATAAAAATTACGATTATTATTATTATTATTATTATTATTGTTATTATTATGCTTAATAATTAGGCAATTATTCTATAAATATTGTACGCTTCATTAATCACAGGTGTTAACGAATTGTGTTCATCATCCATTTCATCTTCTTCGTTATCATCAATCACTTCTTCGTTTTTAGAACATTTGGATGAAAGGAAAATTAATACCACCAATAATGCACAAATGACGAAAAAAGTTATTAATTCGACAGCAAGATGCTTCGAAGCTAAAATAGTTCGATTCTTTTTTGATTCCAATATTTGTATAGTTTTAGAACCAGGCCCAAACCAATGGAATTCATAAATTATCGTCTCCTTTAAATAATAGTCATGTATATATGCATACAAAACATTTTGATATAGATAAAAAATTAAAAAAATGTAGGATTAAATACTTTAATGTAATTAAATATTCGCTGAAAAGGGAAGCGTAAATTCCTCATTTTCTATCGGCCGCATCTCATCCATCAGCCTTGCGTTTTACCCAGCGACGACGCAGCCACCCGCGCCACCGCAAACTTATCGCGTCATCATTTTAATAACTATTGTTTATTTCAAAATAATTTTCAAGGCTACATTTATTAAATATTCTGGTATAAATAAATTTTGAATATATTATTTTTTATTTTACTTTATGAAGTTTTATGCAGAAAATAACAGATAATCGATTACTCGATTGTCTTCTTAATTTCTTATGATTAAATTTTTGTAATTGTCAATAACTGTACAGATACTTTATAAATTTGTTATGCATAAGCAAAAATAATACAAAAAAATTTTAATTAACAAGATTCATTAAATAAAAAATTAAATTCGATAATTTTCATTTTGTCATCTTGATTAGATACGCAAGAAAAATATCGTGTTATTTATCAAAATATTTAAAATATCTATACCAATGTGATAATAAAGTATTTAATAATTATTAATAAAATTTAATTATAATAGTAGTGAATTATTTCAGAATTTTGTATGTATATATATATATACATACACACACACCTATGCACGCGCGCGCGCGCACACGCACACACACACACACACACACACACACACATTCGCAGCAGTTCACGTAAAATCCGTGGATGAATAGACCGTGTTATAACCATAGCTATAACAATAACCTGTAAAGGAATGTAAAGATTGTTAAGCGATTATTGAAAGAAATTTTATTTTTAAAGAAATATAGGCTTAAATTTATTATTTAAATTTATATTTTAACATCAATTTTGTTGAATAAAAAAACGAATATGAATATTTTAAGTTATAAATCGAGGTTAGTCATAAAATCAGTTTTTAATTCTTTTACTAAGTGATAGCTACTCCTAATTTTATTAAAAATTTTATTTTCAGATAATTACATAAATACAAAAATAATTAATGAAAATAACAACAATTTAAAGAAAGTTTTATAGTAAAATAAAATATTTAAATGTAATATATTAAACATTAATATGTTTAATATCATAATTAAACGATCTTTGCCAGTATATGGCATGTACAAATCTTGTAATAAATGTAAATATTATTTACATAAAAGTATATATTTAGATTTACAATTTGTATTTGGTCACAGAAGGTGTATTAATATTTTACATCCATTACGATGCAGTCAAAAAGATTTAAAAACAAAAGAAAACGAAAATATTAATATTGGAAATTCTAATGAAAATGATAACAAAATTGGTAAAATTTCAAAAGAAGAAAATATAGAAAAAAAGATTGAAATAGTCTATGGTGAAAAAACCTCTGATGAACAAAAGAAGTCATATCATTCTGAAAAAAAATGGGGAAAATTTGATGAAAAAGAAAGAGAATTTAGACGTCCAAATAAACTAATGATGTACGAATTTGAAAATATCAAAAATAAAAACAAAGAAACTTATCTCGAATGTTTACGTATGTATAAGAATGTAATTGGAAAAAAAATAGAACGTGTTCCTTTTATTTATGCTTCCTTAAGGTATATGGAGGAATTTGGAGTACAAGAAGATTTAAAAGTTTATAAAGAACTATTGGATATTTTTCCTAAGCAAATTATGATACCAACTAATGTGTTTCAAACAATGTTCATGCATTATCCAAAAGACCAGCAATGTGCTGTTGATTTGTTAGAACAGATGGAGAATAATGGAGTCATACCTGATTCTGAAATGGAACTAATGCTTTTGAATATTTTTGGTAGACATGGAATACCAACAGAAAAATTTTGGAGAATGATGTACTGGATGCCAAAATTTAAAAATTTAAATCCATGGCCTGTACCAAAACCTTTACCAAATGATTCACTGGAACTAGCAAAGCTTGCTTTAGTGAAAATGTCTTCCATTGATGTTCTAAGTACAATCACTGTTTTTGACACCAAAGATGTCAAAGATTCTGTTGATAAAACTTGGGTAGTATCCGCTATGTCTCCAATACAAAGTGAATTACTTTTAAAACATAATAAAAAAGAGCCACTTTATGTAGAAGGTCCATTTTTTGTTTATGTTGCAAAACAATCAGTTGACTATTTTATTTTACAAGCAAATCCTATAAAAAATAGAAAATTTCCAGAATATGATACCGATGGTAAAAATTTATAATCAATCAAATTTATTAATTTATTTATTAAAAAATTTTTTAATTCTAATTTTAGCCGTGGATAAGATAAGAAACCCTTATTTAGAAACCAAAACAGTTGAAATTATATTGGCACCAACTGTGCACGAACAAGAAGATGGTACAATTTTTGCTCTTTGTGCAACTGGAACATCATCGAAAGATAGTCTGTTATCATGGATCCGTTTGTTACAAAATCAGAATCCTGTATTAGCTGAAATCCCAATAGTCTTTACGCTTAAAAATTATTCCAAGGAAATGGTATACCTTGAGAGTAATAAAGATAAAAAAGAACCTTCTTCTGAATCTAGAAAAAATGAAGATAAATTATTAAAATGATAACATTAGCTTTTTAGAATTGAAAATAAATATTTTGTAAATTTTAATATTGATCTTGTAAAATAAATGTATATATTATAATATTATTTGCAAATATCAATTATTTTTTCTTTATCAAAAAAATTGAATTTGCAAATATTTAGTGTTTGATTAAAAATAAAACTTGTATATATTAATTCAACGGAGTATTATATGTTATTATTCAAAAATTTGTAAACAATTGAGTCTTCTTTATTTTAATAGCATTAAAAGATATTTTCCAAACAATCTATGTAGGAACTATTTAAAATGTAAATTTCATTTCATACATTATGAATTATAATTATAAAATTAAAATTAATTCTACAGTACAATGAATAAACAATAATAATAATAATAGTAATAATAATAATAATAATAATAAATCGATATCATCAATTAGTATTTTTTCAATGCAATAAATGTATCGTAAGCTCCCGACAATCAGTGAATTAATAGATTTCCGGTTGCGCGACGCGGTGACGTTTCGATTATCATTTTTAACATTATCCAAAAGCATTGAAATTTTCGTGGGTCGCAGTACAACATAAACGCGCGCGCGTTCATAACGAGCGTCAATTGTGCTTAATACTTTTTAAAAATAATTACTATGTTAAAAATTTGATTTTCCTCAACAATTTTTAATAAATTTTAAATAAATAAATTAATTAATCATTAATTTCGTATTACTGAATTTTAAATTTATTATAACTTTTATTCACTGCAAAATCTGTTATAATTTTGATAATATCTGGGCAGTGAATGCAGACAATGAGAAGAATAACGACGACAAGTAAGTTCTCTCATTATAATGTCTCAATTTTTTAAATAAACTTAAAAAAATAAAATTTTTTTTATTTTTATAAAAGATCGTTTCAATGTAAAAAGAATATATAAGTTTATAAAATTCTTTTTCCATTATGAATAGAGAAAAAAATTATAATGAAAAATTCACATGAAAAATAACTGTTTAATATAGATAGAATACCATTAGACATTTAATTATACGTTTTTTTATTTGAAATGATCGTCAAAACAGTTAGCAGATCGCAATGTTACAAACAGCTACGAAAATTTAGCAATTCAAATAAACGCAATGGTGTACCGTTTCCAGGATGTAGCTATACACCTTTACCTTACAAGGTACTTATCCATAAAATTTTTTAAATTTTATTCGAATACATATTTTCTTAAAATTAAAAAACACAAAAAAAAAAATCTATCGAGGTTTTAAAAGAAGACGTCGTTGTCCCATAGTATTTAACATACGTAGTATTTAAGTGATTGATCAATAATATTACATTCTTTCGTTTAAAAATTGTAATTTTTTACAATAATCAGGGAGCCAGTTACGAAAAAGTCGCGGAATCTCGGGCTAACGTAGTGACACCGTGTCAAAAACCATTTTACAAAAAGCCTTTGCTACTGCACGAGGGTCGCGCTCAGTGGCTTTGGGATCACGAAGGTCGCCGTTACTTGGACATGTTCGGTGGCATTGCGACGGTTTCCGTTGGGCATTGCCATCCGTAAGTTATCATTGAATTTATGATCGTTCGGTAATAAAATTTGCCGTTTATAAAAAGAAAATATAAACGTTACTTATACAGGAAAGTGGTGACGGCCATGTCCGAACAATCTTACAAATTGGGCCACACCACGTCGATTTATTTGCATCCGCGATACCACGAATACGCGGAAAGGCTCACCGCCACGATGCCGAAAGATCTCAGCTGCGTTTATTTAACGAATAGCGGATCCGAAGCAACGGAGCTCGCGATTCAATTGGCGAGACTTTACACCGGTCGGAACGAGATAATCTCGCTGAAAAATTGCTATCACGGCGGAACGGGAGTCGCTGCGGCTACCACGGCAATGGCTTGTTACAAATATCCCATCGTTCAACCACCTGGGCATTTTCACGTAAGTTTAATTAAACGATCGCTATACCAATGATAAATTAAGTAAAGCGAGGATTAATCGTCGAACGATAAAATCGTTTGTAGGTGACGAATCCGGACGTGTACTCGGGCGCTTGGGGTGGCTCGAATTGTCGAGACAGTCCGGTACAAGCAAACCGAAAATGCGATTGCACAAGGGGACAATGCCAAGCCGAGGACGAATACTTTAAGCATTTCAAAGATATTTACAGCTCGGTCATACCTCTCGATGGCAAAATAGCGGCTTTCACTGCCGAAAGTATTCAGGTAAAACAATCTAAGCTACCTGACTTCTGACAATAAATTTTATAATGGCGATATAGAAAAGAAAAGAAAAGAAAAGAAAAGAAAAGAAAAAAAAAAAAAAAAAACAGACCGACTAAAATTAATTATCTCATCCAATTTTCTCATCCAATGAACGCGACAGGGCGTGGGCGGCACGGTGCAGTATCCAAAGGGCTACCTGAGCCGCGTGTACGAGCACGTGCGCGCCCGTGGCGGACTTTGCATCGCGGACGAGGTGCAGACGGGGTTCGCGCGCACCGGGGACAATTATTGGGGCTTCCAGGGCCACGGAGTCGAGCCGGACTTGGTCGTCATGGCCAAGGGTATCGGTAACGGATTCCCGCTCGGTGCGGTCGTCACCAGACCGAGGATCGCCGAGGCCCTCGGCAAGGCGCTTTACTTCAACACCTACGGAGGGAATCCGGTCGCTTGCGCCGTTGGGGCCGCGGTCCTCGATGTAAGTGTGTGCGCTTAAATTTGAATCGATTATCGGGCCAATCGTACGCGGGGTCGTTTGACCCCGAACGCGAATCACACGGCATTGAATGCATGTGAACCGGATTGGATTTTTTTCTCTGCATGAATAATCTTCATTATTGTGCACGAAAGAGTTTTTGTATAAGCGAACACGCTTCTCAATGACTCACAAAAGTTGTAAATGCGCAGGAATATAAGTTCGTTGAAGTATTTATTTTAATTGTTTTAGAATGTCGCTTGCTCGTGTTTACCATTTTGTTTTTAAAGTTGCCCCCAGTTAATAAAATATGTATCAATTTAAAATAATAAAACGAATAATAATTATAAGAACATATATATATATATAAATTTTTGTTCAAATTGAGGAACTCAACAAAAATTCATGCTCAATTTTAATGGAAAACTACAGTTTTCAATATTTTTTACTTACATTTCTATACATTTTTAAAGATATATTTTATAATTTTTTTTTTTAATTTTTTTGTTGTTTTTTTTTTTTTTTTTTTTTTTTTTTTATTTATTATTTCCCGAGATATCCATAATAATAGAAAAAAAATAAAAAAAAAGAATATTAAAAATCGAAAAATTATTAAAATTTAAAAAAAATTTTAGGTAATAGAAGAAGAAAATCTTCAAAAGAACGCGTTAGAAGTTGGAACACACATGCTTCTTAATCTTGCCTCTTTGATTAAAGAATTTCCCGATGTTGTCGGCGACGTGCGAGGCAAAGGCTTAATGATTGGAATCGAACTTGTTTCTAATTCGGAAACGAGAGAGCCTTTGCCGGTTGATCAAGTAATACAAATTTTCGAAGAGGTAAAAGATGCCGGAGTTTTAATCGGAAAAGGTGGAGTTAAAGGAAATGTGAGTTAAAATCATTCGGAAAAAAGATAAGAAAGCATAAATCGTCTTATAATAAAAAATTAAAAACTATTTAATGTATAAATCTTTTTCAGATTTTTCGAATTAAACCGCCATTATGCGTAACAAAAGAAGATGCAGATTATACTGTCGAATCTTTGAGATCTGCATTAAAAAATCATCAACATAGTCGAAGGCATTGAACACTAAAGGATAATTATTAAAAAAAAAAAAAACAAGTGTAATTTTTTTGATCGGAATGAAGCGTGATTATGTACTTTCATCAAAGATTTTTATTATTATGCGTATTATTATTATATATTCATGTACAGTACAAAAAATATATAGATATGTGATTTAATAAAAAATATTACTTTTATAAGAGAAACTTTTCTTTTTTAAAAATTTATTTCCATACAATTATTAAACGTCAATATTTTACAATGTTCAGGTTACAACATTTTATGCTATACTCTAAAACAACTTCGGTTTTAATAATTCTTCGAACCGTTTAGATTTATTGAGATTAAGGTACAGTTTAATTTTCAGTTATTTAACATTTTTCGAATTGTAGAGAGCACAGTCCAGGACAATGGATAATAAATTAAAGCATTTTCACATTAAAATACAGTTTCTATATATAATTTTCGCGAAAAATAAATTATTTATTATTTATACAGAGAAACTTATGTTAATTAACTAAATTAATACTCCAATTTTAGGAATAAATTTAATTTCAAAAACAAAAATTTATGGAAGACCAAAAAGTTGATTCAAAATAAACGGTAGTGATTTGTAAAAATTATTCACAAAAATCTTATTTGTAATGTGCGTTTATGTAAAAGTAAACGCCAAGCCAAATAGTAATTTTACCTAATTTTTCAACATTGAAACATTCTTACATTGAATGTTCATTACGACTTATACAATATACATAATATATATTACAATCTTGTACAAATGCACCATCAAATTTATACATATCTCCAAGCTTGTCACATAATTCTTTAAGTCTTTTTATACAGTTAATGCTAAGAACTGACGTAACGGAAAGAAATATATATTTTCTTTGTTAAACATGTATCTATCTTTGGAATTAATAAACATGTAAAAAATGTTATTAATAAGAAAAAATTCATAAAAATCAACGTTTTTTTTTTTTTTTTTTTTTTTTGGAAGTGGTAATCATTTATACAATAAAAGCAAATTACAAATAAATGCAAATATTTTGTGTTAAATGCAAACTATAAATGATGATGTATATTGGCACATTATTGATTCCATTTTTGGGGCAGCAAAAAAATCATAAGAAATTTGCAGATTTATTTGATATCAATATCATGTACCAATTACAGAATTAAGATATATTAAAAAGAATAATAAATTATTTTTAGCAATTAGAATATGATTAATACTTTTTTTAATTACAAATCCTCCTCTGTTTAATGTACAATTTAATACATTTATATCTATATGATTTTCTCTTTAATATATCTGTTCTGCAATTAAAATAGGTAAATCTTTGGAAGTGAAAAATATTCCTATGTTTAACGCAAAATTCATGCAATTAAATTAGTAAGTAAAATTTTTGAGTCCGATGGACTGTCAAGAAAAGAATGTGGAGAATCTCCAACAGAAGCAAGGTCAGCTTCTAGTAAAGCCAGTTGAAGTTCTCTTCTTGCTTTTTGAACAACATACACCATTAATGAAGCTGCAATAAGAATCTGTAAATATTATAAATTTTTGTTGATTTCTATTAATTTGAAAAAAATACAAGTAAAATTAATAATTGCACAATTATTTACCTGGAAGCAAAATACAATGTAACCAGTAGCAGCTGTAGATCTATCTTCTAGAACATCTTGCATGGAACGTAAGCTGCTTCCCAAGTAAACATTAATTAATTGAGCAGGAAGCAGTCCAATAGCACTGGCAATGTGATATTTTATACCACTTATTTTGCTTACCTATAAATTCAATACTAAGTTGCTTAAAAGAAATAATTAAGCAAAATATATATAATACTTACAGCAAAAATTGTATTTTGTAATCCAAATGGAATTGGTGTAAGTCTTGTAAAAAGTACAACTTTAAATGCTTGTGATCCTGAAATTACTCTGAGAATAGCTCTTGCAGTATCACTTTGTAAAAGAGCTCCAACAGGTAAACTAGATGATAAACTACTAAGAACGAAATGAGCAATGGCAATTCCAAGATTAGCTGAAAGTACCACCATTGCTATACCTTGAATAATTCCAAAAAGATAACCACTGGCAATAATTAAAAATAAATAGCCAATTACTATAGGAAAAGAAACAACTGTAAAAAGCGCAATCATAATTATTGTAACTATCCATGTATTCTGATGTTCAATCCAATAAAGAAGAATTTTAATGTAATCTCGACAAATAAAAACAATAGCTCCTAAAAATGCCAAAGTTCCTATTATCACGATAACGTAACATATTGAATTGGAATTAATGCAACTTGGACGAATAGATGAAGAACTCTTTGTCGGACGAATTCCAGCTTCAATATTGTCTATACTTATCACGTCCATTATGAATGACGTGTAATTATCTGACCTATATTAATAATAAATACAATAACTTGAAAAAAAACAAAACTGTCAAATTAAACTAAAAACTTACTCTAGAATGATTTGCAATTTGCAATTTTTTTCGAATCATGGGTTACTTCTTTAATAAAGTTAAGTAATTGACATTTTGAAGGAAATATGCTCGTCGCTCAGTCGAATAAAAAACATTGTACATTTTGCGTATAAAACAATTTATGTTTTCGTTTTTAATTTGGAATTGCATAACCTAAAATTTTTTATTCCAGCAATAATTTTAATATCTTCTTTTTAGTCTTTACAAATCAAACTTACAAATAAAATCCACAAAAAGCTTTCCTTACTATTCCTATAATAAAAATATATTAACGAAAAACATTTTTAACGTCTTATTAATAATGAGTTATTTATCGTCTCATTATTTACCGTTTGACGTGCGCACGGCACAGTACTACGTCAAGGCTCTTTTACAAATGACATTTATTTTTAAGGCTTTTTCACAACGGTTAAAAAAATTTATTTAAATTTTAGAACAAAAAAAATTTAACGGTTTAGAATATTTCTAATGTAAATAGTTTTTACTATTTTACTACTAGAGGTAATTTTAAATTAATTTAATTTATAATTTTTAATTTTTTAAATCATTTTATTAAATGAGTAATTTTTTATGTATAAGGCACAAACTTTTTCAATAAGTAATGTTTTTATTTTTTAATTATAAGATTGTAAAACATGATAAGTGTACATGGCACTTGTGCATTTATTAAAAAGTTTCTAATGTCTAAAATTATTTATACATCGTCACCGATAAGGAACACTTTCATAGAGGTAACTTGGCATTCGAATTAATTTATACAAAATATATTATTATTCAATTATCAGGCACCGTCATCATTTTGTTCTTGTGGCGTAACGATAACAGTGGATAATAAACGTAAAGCAAGATTTCGCCAATGTGTGTTTAAATCCGTCAAAGGTTCATTCGATGGCGAAGGTGTGTCACGTAAAGGTCTACCAAATCCTCGTTGACTATTTCCGTTAAACATAACTGCTCGATGAACTAAATTTTCTGCATTCGTTTGTCTCAAGGAATTTGAAAAATTTGTTTCTCCACTTGTGTTTGGAACAAGTGTTTCGTTATTTCTATTGCTTGCAATAACTTCCAGCGATCGTCCTAAATTTGAATCGGAATTAGTCCGTCTCACACTAGGTTGATTTAATCCATTTGCACTTATGTCTATATACCTAAAATTTGTAAAATAAGGTGCATTTCGGTTGTGACCAAGAGATAATCTTCTTGGTAAGAAATTTCTTTCCATATTGTCAATTATAGTTTGATGTCTTCTCAAAAGAGGTAACCAATCTATAATTGCATTTCTAACTCTATTTTGTTGACTTTGATGCTGAGCAGATGATCTGTTTGTATCATTAAACAGATTCATAGAATCTACAGAACTTGCGTTACTTAAAGTATTATCCATTGATCCAACAGTCACTTGTGGAACAGGCAATATCCTATTATTGAGACGAAGAGAGATGTTTGAATCATTATTTCTTTGTTGATCATTAGGTTGATCTTGGTTATTAGAATATAATTCATCTGAATTTGAGGAAGATGCAGATTGATTTTCATGAATTCCTGTTCCTAAAATTATTTATAATTTAAAAATTTCAATTGAATTTTTTTGAATTAGTTGAATTAAAATATATTTACCTGCATTTATCCATTGATCAAAATTATTTCCTAATGTCAGAGCATTACGATTTGTTATATTTGCAGAATTTGCAACTCTATTATATTCAGATAATGTAGGTATATCATTAAATGGATTTCTTGATGTTCGTGATGAAATTGGAGCTACATCAAGTAAATAAATCTCATTTCTTAATCGTGAATTATTTATAGAACTAGAAGATGGCCTGTGTGGCATTTGTGAATTTGAACTTAAAGGATTTTGAGCCTGAATTTGAAAAACTCTATCGTTTAATAAACTTCCACTACTACTACTGGAAGATAAGGGACGATGATTCATGGAATAATCTCTGATTTGTACATTAACTTGATGTCCTGTATTATTTCTATTTCTCAAACAACCTCTAACTCTCGATAAAATTCCATGATTTCTGTTATTAGAATTGTAAGGTAACTGACATTGATTTTCTCTAGGTATGAGATGTTTAAATTTATCTAATTCAGCTGGTGTTAATTCTCGAGCATCTGAATCAACTCTGTATACTGGTATTTGGTTATATGGTCGATTTCGAGATACAAGAGGACTTGGTTGCTGCTTAATCATTTGATGCATTTGTTCCTAAATAAATGAGATATTATAAAAATTTATATTATTTAATGTTTTTTAGAATAGTGTAACAAAATTCATTGAGTTTTTATACCTGAATGGTAACATATTTAGAAAAATCTGTAAAACTTTTTAAACGTGATAAAGCTTCTTCTTTTCTTTCAATTTTCTTATTACATTCTTCTTCATTGACATCGTTCATAATATCAGGTACAACTTGTTCCTCTTCTTCTTCTCCAATGGGTATAGATACTTTAAACATAGCTATTATTGTTGCTAATGAATCAAGAACTTGTATTGCTGTTAATCGTTTACTTGGTTGGAGAACTAGTAAATTTCTAATTAATGACACTGTTCCATCAGATACCCTACCATCACTATAAAAAATAAAAATATATATTAAATAAAATATTGAATGAAATATATCAATAATGAAAAGAATATTTTTTTACCTTGGCATGTAGTAATTTGCAGCTTTTATTTTGCTAAATAATTGAGTAGGACTACTGTCATAGAAAGGAAACTGTCCATATAACATAGTATACAATACTACCCCTAAAGCCCACATGTCTGAAGGTTTCCCAAGATATGGTTTTCCACACAAAACATCAGGTGAAATATAAGCAGGAGAACCTCGTTGATCTTTCAATAAGTCATTTTCGCAAGATAAATGTTTTCCCAAGCAAAAATTTGTTATGGTTACCTACAAATTATCAGACAATAATTATAAAAAAAAAATCAAAATTTATAAAAATTAATTACCTTTCTTGTTCGACGATTTAAAACTAAATTGCCTAATTTTAGATCTCTATGAACTATATTTCTTTTATGCAGGCAAGCCACAATTCTAACAGTATCAAAAAATATTAAAAGACTTTCTTTTTCTGACAATTTTTTTTCTCTTATAACATAATGTTGCAAATTTATTAATTCATCACTATTTGGATTAAAATCATGACATATTAAACAATCAAGCACTAAGCATAATCTTTGTCTAACTCTTCCAGTATATACAGATCCTGAATTTGTAATTTTTTCTTCTAAAGCACAGTCCTTCAATGATTTCATAAAGTAATAAATATAAAGATTTTAATTAAAAATTTTATAGAATAAACATAATTTTTAGAATTAATTTATACCTTAAAAAATCCATGATGATGTACAACACCATCTTGATTTTGTAATAAGCTTAATAATGAATACTCTGAATGTAGCAGCATTTTACCTTGTCTATCATCTTGAGTTTCATACTCCATTGAATCTTTTAAAGTTAAAATTTTAATAGTGTAATACTTATCTGTTCCGTCTTTTCTTGCTATACATTGCATAATACTTTGAACAGGGGATGAACCAATTAGAGGACCTAATATATAAGGTCCAGCCTTTTTAATAACTTTAGAACAAATTGGTGTTCCAGGTTTTGGGATTTCAAAATCTGGAATTGTATTTTTTAAAATATATGCTCCTAAATTTTTATCTATATGCTTTCTTTTTCTAACATTATGATTTTGAATAATATTTTGTTTGGGTTCATAAGAATTATCCATTCTAGATGTAGTATTTTTTGAACACGTTGGCAATATAAGTTGTTCAGTTTGTTGATAATTATTTGTTCTTGTAGAAGATTCGGTAGAATTATCTTCAAATGTTTGATTTGATAAGTTATTTTCGCTATTTAAGGTCATCCCTGTATTGTTAAAAGACTCACTCGTGTCCATTAATTCAACAGAATCGTTAGCATCTGAAGGATGCATTATTCTATTAAAACTTTCATTATTAGAACTTGATGACATTTCCATTAACACATAAAATATTAACACAGTTTAAACTTATTGCAAAAGATTGCAATATAAACAATATATGTTTGCTAATTTTTATAGCAATTTCAAGAACATTCTATATATAAACTTAAGTTTAAATAAAACATAATGTTTAATTATAAATAATTAATAATTTTTCTTTGGTGCATCCTACATAAATAGACCAATATTTATAAAATTTTAGCATTCTAAATAAAAATTTATACAGGTGCACAGTATAAATGTAATTGGTATCTAAATCTATCTAAATTTAAGGTTAGTTCCTTATATCTACCAACTTTTGGTATAGAAACCATAGAGACAATATACATAGAGTGAGCGAACGGGCTTCAATCCTGTCTTAGCCAAAGAAAGAGAAAGAAGATCGGAGGCCCCTTTTTCTTTCTCTGTCTACTCGTTTCTGATTGGTGCTACAATTATGGGCGGAGCAATGACAAAGCATAGAGAGGGAAATTAAAACTTATATATTACAATTTGTCTATTGTATTTACAATTTTACAATAGCTCTACCGGTAGAGGCACGAGGTTAAATTATCCTAAATAATTAGTTAGGTTCAAATCCCAATAATAATTTTTTTTTTCGTTTGAAATATTTTTTTATACATTTTGTTAGTTACATACATACAATAGTATGTTAGAAAGAAATAAAAGAAATTTTATTTTTTAATTTTTTTTTTGATTTCCACCTTTATTATCTTATATTGTAATAGCGAAAATTTGAAAGAAATAAAATTTTTTTCGAACAACTATATAGAATTATGTAGAAGCCTCCACAATTCAAAATTAAAATATATTTGGTATTTTTTTAATTACAGACAAAAATAATATTAAATTTTTGTTGCTAAAATCCGAATTTACAACATTTACAACAGGATAAGCAAAATCAATTTAAAAAATGAGTAACTAAATTTTTTATAGTCTTAGTTTATCATTATTTAAAATTTCCTTTTTAATTCAAAATTTAATATTAAAGATTTAATATAAATTAAATATCAGAGAAAATAATGTTCAGAACAAAACATATTGAAAATTTGATAGGGATACTAAATGAATAGATTTTAATGTAAAAAAATTAATTTATTTAACATAATACTATTTTTAACATTTTTCAGAATTACATCTTTGTAAATTTTTACAACGCCTATATATATAATAAAAAAAATACATATAATTTGTTTACAATATAATCAGTCCATTTTAAAAATAATCAACTTATTATAATGTAATTAACCAGTTCTTTTTTATACCTACTTAATAAACTTAATACAACTAAATAAATAGATTTTACTCTTAGGAAGTTGATTTATTCAACTTTATACTATTTTTTACATGTTTAAGTCACATCTTGATAAATTTTTAATGTAATAGTTTTAACATTATTGCAATATCTATAGATAATAACATCTAGATAATAAAAAAATACATTTTCTTTTAATCAGTCGCTTATAGCTTCAATCCATGCCTTTTTAACATCATGATTGGCTGGAAATCTATAAAATGAATATAATTAAAATACAAAAGCTTGAAAAACTTTTTTTAATTAAATAATAATGTTATTTCATTAGAAATAAAGGCTCACTTGATCGAAAAACTAACCTCAAAATTCAATGTTTTACAAATTTATCTGTAGATGTAATATTAAACTTACCTGTGAAAACTCCGAGTATTGTCGTAAGTAATACGCTTTTTCTTGCACAAAATGCAATATATTGTCATTTTCGTTTATTTGTTGTGTTTCTCTATGCTCAAAATAAATAGATATGTGTATTATACATAAGCTGATTGCAGAATGATCTTTGAAGCTCGCGGGATTTTCGTCCCTCACAGCAGTGCTAGTCATCAATAACCAATCAAAAGCGAGTAGACAGAGAAAGAAAAAGGGGCCTCCGATTCTCTTTTTCTTTCTTTGAGTAAGACATTTCCACTTACACGAGCCTCCATACCTTGCTCACTCTATGTATATTATCTCTATTATAGAAACACGATTGTACATATGTACATACATGTACAAGTCCGGAAACTTTCCTTGTGGAGGGAAAGAGGGTAGAGGAGTTACGGGTTTGTGGAAAAAATATTAGTTCCTCAATTCGCCACTCAGCGATACAACTTAGCATTTAATGCGCATGCCTATTACTTATATGCTCACAATCGGCACAATTATCATGCGCGCAATATAATCATAATGCTTATCAACAAAAACATTAAAAATGATAATAAAAATATTTACAAATATACAAAATTATTTTAAATATTTTCTCGAAGGAAATAGTAAATGTACATACTTAAACAAAAGTATTAAAAAAATGCAATATTATATATAAAATTGGGAAAAGATAAAAACATATAAAAAATACTTTCTTTATCAAATAAGATTGATAAGATTAATTATCTAATTATCTTATATAGATTAAAAATATTGTATTATTAAATAACTTTATATTATCTTAACAAACAAAATTTATACGCTCTGTAATTGTAAAACCAGTTTTAAAAAATGCACAATTTATAATGAAATAAATAGAAATGCTTTCGCGCTCTCAACAATTTCGGCACAAAACACAAGACTTAGAAGAGCGCTATATAGCGCTCCTAAGTGTTCAAAAGGTTTTGTACACAAAATCGTGGCTATCCCCCTCCATTTCATAAAAAATTGCGACAATTTTCGGACTTGTAAATTTATGACTATAACTATAAATTCATTTAATTCTTTTAATACGTCAAATTATTTGTGAAAATAATTAATGTTAATGTTTTATTTTTCTTTCGTTATTAATTTTAATATATTTTTTTGATACTATGGCAGATAAATTGCTATTAATTTTAAAATTTAATAATCAATGTATAATATACAAAATAACGATGTCAAAATCTGTAATCCAATAAATACATGATATTTTTAATTTTCAGTTTGCTATAAAATTACAAGATATCTTTGACGAGAGATAAATCATTATTAAATTATTACCAGAAATCCTTATGCAATAATTTATTCCAAAGGTAAGTGATGTCTATTCGTATTTTAACTGATTAATTACTTACAGTTTAAAAAATAATTTGTAATAATTACGAGTAGAGAATAAAAGTAATTGATAGGTTATAATTCATCCTTATACTTATCTAACATTATTCCAGATGAATGAATTCAAATTTTATGATAACGACATTTTAAAAATTTTTTCTTTAAAAACGTTGAAAAAAGATCCTACATATAAATATATAGTTTATCTTTATTAAATGTTTAAATTTTTCGTTACAAATCTGTATCAGCTAATACAGATTGTCTTGACAATTCAGAAAAACGACTTCATTTTTCCGCAACATCCATTATGTAAGTACAACGGCTAAGTAAAGCCGCAATCACTCAGAAAATTCTGGGTTTCTCGTCGTTGCATGAAAGAAGCTCGCTCGCGAGTAAGTATCTTTTAAAAGGCGCTCTGAAAGGAGGTAAAAGAGAGCCTAAGCTGAAAAATATCACATCGCAACGCGGGTACGACGACAAGCTGTGGGATTATCTGCTCGTCGAACTATGCACTCAACCGTTCTGCTAAGGAAACTGGGGAAATTGCTCACGGGCACCGCGTGATATTAGAAAACTATCTCGGCTACGGCATAAAAGTACGTAGCGTGTAATAAACGAAGAAATTACACTATGCCAAGTTCCAAAATTAAGTTCTCGTAGAATAGTAGTAAAGTTTTCAACAATTTACTCTTGCTCTGCGTTCTACATTTATATATATAAATAAAGCTCGCGCGTGTACTTGCAGCAAATATCTCGGACTTTTTTGGACATTTGTCCGCATTTATCTGTGCATACTTATATATACATTTAACGAAGTTCTTAACTAAAAAGTATATTTAGGCCATCGTATGACAACGGATATTGCACTAGAGAGCTGAATTCTCTAATAAAGAATCGGCAGCGTGCGTCCACGGTAAAATATTGCAAAAAAGTTATCGAGAGCCACCCTTTTGTTTACATATATAACAGTATCGTTCGCGAGCTTGTTATTCTATGGATCCTTATATTCCGTTTCGCGCTCTCTTTTCTCATTCTTATCGCCTTGCTTGCGTTCTACTTTTTCTCCATTAAACTGTACGCCGTCTTAATTTTTCTTTTTTCATTTCTATTCTTCTAGAAAATAATATGTATACGCGGTATATTCTATATCATTGATAGCGTCGAAAATAAAGATACGAAGCTTGTACAAATTTTAAAAACAATCATAGTCTTTTATCCGTTCAACAGAATTGTTTATAAAATTCTAATCAATTTTTCATTAAAATATAAAATCTTTTATGAAAATAAATTGAAAATTGCAAATAATCTAAAAGTTATAGCGCTTTTAAATTTTCTTCCATTTAAAGAGTTTATGGAATGGTTCGTATATAACAACGTCAACCGCTGGGCGGTAGCATCTTTTTCGTTCCTTTTTTTTTTCCCTCTTCTTTCACAGACCTCATTTTCTCTCATACGATTCACTCGCCTATTTTCCATCCTTCGATCGCAGATCGCCTCGTCTTATACGCTTGAATAAAGCCGAGGAATAAGATCGGCCGATCGGCCCTATATATTGTTATTCTCTATTTCTCTCTCGGCGATGCTGCTGTTTGCTCGACGATCGATACATACATATATAGAAAGCCGAGGGAGGGGGCGTGAGCTCGCGGGTCAAAGCACCGGGTGTACGACATTTTTCTTCGGAAGAGGAGGAGAGAGAGAGAGAGAGAGAGAATCCGAGTTGGCTCTGGCCACGTTTGTAGTCCACCTCGAGATCGATCGTACACGCTCTCGTTTCGAATGATTTTTTATCACGCTATGTTGACAAGATTGGGATGTTTAAAATTCTTTGATGCGATTTTTGAAAATTTATAATTATATGCACGCGGATGAGATTCTGTGCAAATATATAGATTTTTTTTAACTTGTTTTATTAAGATTTCTGATTAAAAATTTATAGGTCACTTGTTTGGGGTACATCTAAATGCACCTATCAACGAAGGTGATTGTAAAGGATAAGTTCATTTTATTCAAAATTTTACAAATTTTTAAATTTTATCAAAAACTTGCGATTAATAATTCGTTTTCAATCAAATTAAAAGTTATATTTGAATAAAACCTTCAAATTAATTACCCAGAAATTACGGTCAGGAAAGATAGGTAAGGTATACGAAACAAAGTACAAAGTAGGAAGTAAAGAGTCGAGTCACGTCGCCAGTAAAATCGAAGTACGAATGGCCGGTACATATATATATATATATATATATATATATAGACTTATTTACGGCGTACAAAAATGAGCCGTAATTTAGTTCACGACGAGGTTGGGCTTGCGTGCCGCGACCTTTTGCGCCGTATCGTAAAAAACACCTACGTATATCCTGCCAATGGTGGAGCTGTTCGATATATCGATTACATATGCACATATACATTCATAATGTGTGTATATATATATATATATATATGAAAATGCGGTTTCCTAGCTGGAATTTATCGTCCAAGTTTCTCGGGACTAGGACGATTCTTTGCGACGATTTTTATATATAGGCGAGTGAGAGAGCATTCGGTAAAAGTAGAAACTTTGTAAGGTGGAAAAACTCCTTTCCGCGTAGGAGAGTTGAAAAGTTTCGGTCAAATTCACGCCGGTCAACTTCCTGTATATACACACGTGATTGAACGAAATCTTTTCGTTCTATTGTTCTATAACGCAATTTCGCTTATAATCGTACAATAAAATTTATATTTCTTCAATGTTCGTTGCGAGTTTTTCCGAATTTGATTTTCTATTACTTGACATTTTATCGTAGATGATTTTATTATCGTTATATATATATATATAATGAAAAAATTAAAGCGACACAAAAAAAGAAGAAAAAAAACATCCACATGAAATGTTTAGTACGCGTGAAAAGTCGAATAGTAACGTATAATTCACTTGTTGCAATGAAAGAAAAAAATAAAAAAGCATCAATTGTCGGTTAACAAACTGCAATTAAAGCTTAAAACAACAAATTGTGCATCGAAAGAACGAAAGACGTAAAAAAAAAAAAAAAAATCATGGACAAAGCTTCGTCGTCGGTCGTCAAAGGTCGACTTGCGTCTTATTGTTTGGCGAGAAATCGGCGATCGTCCCCTACTCGTAAAATCGCCCCGGGAGATAATGAACTGTAAGTGAGCGTCAGAGTTGCTCGTCGTTGCAGCTCCCGTAAATTGGTTTCGTTACTCGAAGGCCGTTCTCGAGTCGCTCTCGGCACGTCCAGCCAGCGTCTTGTTACGCTGCTAGTTGCCTTTACTCGCTCCCTCTCGCTTTATCGTTTTCTACATTTATATGTATACATTAATGCTTCAACGTATCTTTCGATGTATATCTTGATACTAATGGTATTATACACATATAGAGTTGCGCAATTATTTGAGAAAACTCGGAACGAAATCTTGTAAAAAGTGAATGAGCTTTTGTTGTTCGTTAAAGGTACAGTATATTATATACTCTTTTTACATTTTAAAGTTATTTGTTTTTTATATATTTTTAAAAAATGTTGTATTTATATTAGATGGGACATATAACTAAATGAACCGTAAGCAAATACTACTTACTAAAATTACGTTTTTAAATAATGAGAAAAATTATCTGTGAAAAAAATTTAATTTCAATTCAGTTATAACTATTACTAAATGCAAGACTTTCTAAAGAACGGAAAAAGTTATTATTGAAAAAATTTTATTTTCTAACTAGTTTTAATAGCTTTCTAATTATTCTCATATAAGTTGTCCTAATGATGATTCAAGGAAATGTCGATAGCTTCATTGCTGTATAATTATCCAAAGCTCGGAAAAACAAATGAAACTGTTGAAAAAAACCTGTCTTCTCTAAAAAAAAAAAAAGATCAATATAGAATAAAAAAAAGAAAGAAGGAAAAATTCCAAAAAAAGAGCCGTTCCTCTCAAGTTATTCAACCGATACTCTGGCAAATTTCAAACCATTCATTCGATGCATAACAGCGCGAAAAACGTCGGCGCGTTTATACCTTGTAAAGAAGAAAAAGAAGAAGAGATAGAGAGAGAGAGAGAGAGAGAGAGAGAAAATATTCCACAAAAGCTCGTAGAAATGGTTAGGATAGAACACTATTTAACATACATGGCATACTTTTGAGTTGCGCTGTAATATATGCAGCCGCGCTTGCGAAGATCATTTTCACTATTGTGCGCGAGGATGGGGCGATTTTTTCGCGCTGCTGTATATATAGTTTTAAATAGGAGAGTCAGATAGCGAGCGAAAAAGAGAGAGAGAGAGAGAAAAGGAGGGAGAGGAGGTGAGGGGAAAAAGAGGAAAAAAGAGAAAAATGAAAAAATGGAGCACCAAAAGCTTTTGTTACCACAGCCAAATGTGGGTCAGTAATCACCGAAGTGATCTTTGCGTCTTTTTTCCTCTCCTGTACCGCGCGAAAATTTTCCCTCTCGCATTTTTTCCGCTGCTGCTTTTATTTCTTTCTCCTTCCACTTCTTCATCCGTTATAACGCCGAGTATCAGTATATCCTTTGTGTATGCGTACACATGGGAGTGCGCGCGTGTCTTTACGTCTGTGTTTATTTGCTTCGTTTGTTTTCCCAATTTCTCGTTCGTTGCTGCCATTTTTCGCCGGACCAAAAGAAAAACGCCGCCCCCTACTCGCTTATTATACTTTGGCGCAGTCGACCTGGTTGCGGTTTAAAAATCAAAGAAAGAATGCCGCTTTTTTTTTCTCTCTGATACTTTTTGATTCGCTGCTTTATTCACTATAGATTTGCTTTTTTTTTTATTGTAATACTGTATAGTATTAATTCGTGATACTTTCTTTTGTCGGTGGTTTTTTACTATCTATCTCTTTTTTTTTTTTTTTTTTTTAATTTTGAAAATTTAAAAAAATACATAATATTTTAATTTGAATCAAACGAAATAAATCATTAATTTTGTGCTAAATTTAATTTTTTTGACTTTTAATAATAAAATGTAAAGTTTTTCATAATCGTATTTTATAAAATAATAATCGAATAAAATGAATTGCTTTTTTAACGTTTAACGAAAATTCATCGAAGTGTACCATTAGTACGTAAACCATTTGTAATTTAAAAAAGAGGCAAATCTCGGAAAATAATTGGGAAAAAAATAAAAATGATATAGATTATATGCAAATTCGCGTCACGAACAGAAGTTTCAAGTAAGCAGATATATGTGCGTATACATATACGTAGAGCGAATTTAATCGACGTGTGCGATAAAAAATTCAGCAGCTTTCATCAAGCTTTCAACGCTTCGAGGTGGGGCTCACATTGTTTCGGTCTTATCGCGATATATTCATCGCAAAAATAATAAGTGGTTTCGCACCGTATACACTTTTTATATATATATATATATATATATATATATATATATATATATATATATACGCGCGCGTGTGTGTATGTGTTTGATATACGAGACAATGAACAACAAACGCATAAAGAGAAAAAGAATTCCGAGCACCTGTTGATGAAAGACAAGGATAGTGCACGCACGCGTCGTGTCCTTACTTCACTTTTCTATACATAATACATTAACAGAGCGGCTACACCGATCGGCTTTTAATTCGACGCGAATGGATTTACGATAGCCTAAAATTGCGCACCACTTCCGTTGCTGCCCTCGCGTGATATGTAAACGAACCACTGGTACGCTCTCTTTCTCTCTTTATCTATCTCCCCCTTTCTCTAAAATTTTTAATTTCAATTTTGTATGGCAAAATTTAATGTATTCGCATGCGATCGAGTATTAACGCTCAATGTACTCGTTAATTTTTTTAGCTCATAATTGTTTAATTGTTTGTTGTTGTATATAGTTATTGTGAAAATTTCAAATTCATTATTTTTGGAATCACCGGAAAATTTCGTAGAACGACGGTAAGCCTTGTTATAGATATTTAATGCGTATAGACATACAAATGAATGTATCGATTTTAAATTAATATTTATTCCATCGCTCCTACGCGAATATCCATTTGCAATTCATGAATATATTTTCAACAATAGTTATAGTCCTTGACTTTATTACTCATTGTTCGAGCTTAATTCAATTACAGAGGTTCATTTCTGTCGGGACAGTGAATGTAAATTATTATAAATTACTTTACACGCCTTAATACACTGTTTTTAAAATATCTCATCCTTTTTTCCAAATTAAATAAGAAAATAAGAATTTCGTTAATATTCTGGTACTTGTCTCTCATTTTCTTCTCAAATATTGCGCGTAAACTATAAATATTTGCATAAAATGTAATTCTCGTAATAATTTATTGTGAAAAAAATTGAAAGAATATAATTCACGTGGCTCAATAAGCATAAAACTTTTAACGCGAACGCGACTCATTATGTCGCTACAATTGTAGACGGGAATATCTCCAAAGAGAATAAAAAAAGGAAGCGCGCCTCGATATCGGTGAAAAAAGATTCGTTTGTCCACTGCATACAACGAGAAATTCTATCTTGCCGAACAAATCGCAGGAATAATAAATTTTTTGACGAATGCAATTGTCATCGAAAAAATTAGCATTACTTTATTTTCGCAGGTTTAATCGTAATTTTATGAACGAGGTCACGTAATTAAATGCCGTAGGGGTTGGCAATTTACCGTGTAAAAAACGAAAACAAAAAAAAAAAAAAAAAAAAACGACAAAAAAAAATAAAGCAACGTATCTCACAGCTGGCACATAAATCGTCTACGAAAAAAAGTAACGCCTTCTTCCTCCGTCTCTCTATCTTAGAAGACAAGGACACGGTGTAAAATTTTGCATCGAAACAAGAGAAAGATAAATAAACTCGTGCCGCGTGCTGTACAAGTGGAAGAAGGAAGAAAAGAAGTTTGCGCAAGTCTGCTTCAATTATGTATATGTACGTATTATCCTCGCACGAGCTATAATATATATACATGCATATATATATATATACACACACAAAGTTCTTTTATACACGTACATGAAGTCAAAAGTATTCCCGTGGCGTGGCGCGCGTGCGTTATCTTGAAACGCCGCGAGAATGCAAATGTATACCGCGCATAAATACTCAGAGAAAGAGAGAGAGAGAGAGAGAGAGAGAGAGAGAGAAAGAGAAGTTTAGAAACGCCCGTGGATGAATTTTCTTATTGTCTGTATGTGAAAAGACGATGATCTTGAATTACCGATGATAAAAGGCGCGAATCGTTTCGTAGAAATTTCTAATTTTCCGTTTATTGCAGATAACATAGAAATTCTTTATTTTATTTATTTATTTTTTCGTTTACGTTTAAGTATTGTGCGAAATATATGGATGAACGTCGCGATTACATGTACCTACGAAGAATAAAAAAAAGGAGAACAATCATCGAAGCAATGATTATTAAAAATCAGCTTTTATGGTGCGATTAACAACGTGTTACAAGATGCATTGAAAAAAAAAAAAAAAAAAAAAAAAAAAAAAAAAAAAAAAGACAAATAAATCGCAAGGTATAAGCTTAGTTACACGTAACCGGTTTAATAATAATCATCGCTCATCAAATGCGTATATTAAATGTAGTTACATATTGAGAAGGATAAGACTAGCTAACGATAAACACATAATTTTTAAATATATTCACAAATACGCAAATTATGGGCGTGCATATACAAGGTGCATCGTGTCCGTTTTGGCGGCCAGCTGTCGTCCAACTGCGCAACGCATCTATACATGTGTGTATATATATATATATATATATATATATATATATATATATATATATATATATATACTGGAAGCTAACAATTTCCTATATTATAGCGCGATGTTATCCGTCAGCCGGAGTATTATAAAAGCACTATATATTTTTCGCTCTTCGAACGTTGAGTTTCGATCGATATACTATATATACTATATATACTATATAGTATATATATATATATACTATATATACTATATAGTATATATATATATACTATATATACTATATAGTATATATATATATATATATATATATAGCTCCTCCTCGTGACAATTTTTCAATTAACTACAAGCGCTCGTGTATTCGAGTATCTTAACGTGGACAAATTTTTTTATTTATGCACAAAAGCTTTTACGCTCGCGTAAATTTCCCTCCTTATCTTTTTCTCCCTTTTTCTTATAGGAGGAAGATGTATATTAACGGCTCGCTGGTAGACGTCGTTTAGGAGATAATATATTATGGCGATCAAAGCGCAACTTTATGATATTAAGTTTAATTAATGGAGTGACGCGAGGATGATTAAATTTTTAATAACGTATAACAGATCCAACGATTTATATAAAGTTTTTCATACACTTATGCATTTTCGTTATTTTTTTTTTTTTTTTTTTTTTTAGTCCAATTTATTAAGTAATCCTAGAAAAATTGTTTCGACCTTGTTTAAGATTCACTATAGTTTGTTTGCAGGAACTAGAAAATTATAGAGTATTATACTTTCATAATTTAAAATTATTTTTTCTTGGAACCATAAAGATTGACTTACATTATAATTTCAGGTTCGAAATGTATGTTTAAGCCTCGAGTCTCGAAAAATCCAATACGCCGTCGTAATGAAACTACCTAGAATCGACTGTTACCAAACTATTTTAAAATAATTTCTATGCTTGTTATAAAGACTCATTGTTTATTTCAAAGGTACTGTAATTTTACAGAGTTTATCAAAAAAATTATCGAATCGATATTTATAGTGGAATAAATTTTGAAGTAGACTTTGCTGCAACCAACAATCCAGAAGTTTTCCCATCACCGCGAGTTGAGCAATAATTTCGCTCGCAACGATGAAAACAACTCGTGCAGTCTGCGAATGACATTTTATCGCGAGTGAAACTTCCGTTTGTTTATTCTTCAACTTCCTCCTCACTCTCGATTTGCTTTTTTCCTTCTTTTTAATATCTGAGCTATATAATATTAATCGCTTCCTGTTTGAATGTGTATACGTATGCTTAATCTATTAAGATCATATAAACACTTAGTAATTATAACTTAAATCAATGAGCGATTATTAATATTGCGTTTAGTGGTGAAGTAAGTAAAATATTGGATAGTCTAAAAAGTATTGAGCCTTTTTTTGTCATTTTTTGATTGAATATTTCTTTTATTTAAAATGGATTTTATTTAAGTACATATTGTCCATTATTATCTATGACCTTTTGCCATTTTTTGGGTAGAGCCATTATTCCATCTGTGTAGAACTTCTGTGGTTTATCGTCGAAAAACTTGGCCAAGTGATTTTCACAGTCCCTTTTTGAAGTGAATTTCTTTTCATTAAGGAAGTTTTGCAGAGACCGAAACAAATGGTAGTCTGATGGTGCAAGACCTGGACTATATGGTGGATGCATCAAAACTTCCCAGCCAAGCTCTGTCAATTTTTGCCGGGTCATCAAAGATGTGTGTGGTCTGGCATTGTCATGATGAAACACAGCGCCCTTTCTATTGATCAATTCTGGCCGGTTTTTTTGAATTGCTTGTTGCAATCTGGTTAATTGCAGACAGTACAGAGCCGAATTGAGTATTTGGCCAGGTTTTAGCACCTCATGATAAACAATTCCCTTCCAATCCCACCATACACACAGCATAACCTTATTTGGTGTCAATCCTGGCTTTGAAGTCGTTTATGATGATTCACCTTTTTTTGACCATGATCTTTTTCGAACGACATTCTCGTATCTTACCCATTTTTCATCGCCCGTAATAATTTGCTTCAAAAATGGCTCGATTTCGCTGCGTTTTATTAGCATTTCGCAAATGGAAATTCGGTCGATCAAATTTTTTTGTGTTAATTCATGCGGCACCCAAACGTCGAGCTTCTTTGTGTATCCAGCCTTACGCAAATGGTTCAAAACTGTTTGGTGATGGATATTCAGTTCCTTGGCAATATTATGGCTGCTTATGTGTCGGTCTTCTATTTTTTGTAAGATTTCATCGACTTTTTCAGTGATTGGTCGACCTGAGCGAGGTGCATCTTTGACATCAAAATTTCCAGAACGAAAGCGAGCGAATCATCTCTTGGCTGTGGCTTTTGATAAAGTATCTTGACCGTAGATACCACAAATTTTTTGACGAGCCTGCGATGCATTCTCACCTTGATCGTAGTGGTATTGTAAAATATAACAAATTTTTTCAGAAATTTCACTCATTTTTAAATGAATACAACTTTTGACACGAATGACGAAATACAAAACTGTCCATATAAAAATTGTAGACTGGAATGTCACCTTTGAAACGCATGCTAGTTTGACTCAATCTGATTAGTATTGCCCGATACATGACAACGAACACCATCTAGTGACAAAAAAGGCTCAATACTTTTTAGACTATCCAATATTTCTATATAAAAATAAAAAGTGAACAAATTTTAATATGATTAAATAGAAGACATAAAAATTATTTTCCAATCGATATGAAATATTTATCTTAAAATTTTTTCTCCTCGTAAGCGATCGGGTAAATTTATCCAATCGGCTTAATCATACGTTCACCCTTATCAACATCACTTGAAATTTGTTGCCTTGCCCAACTGGCGTTAATTTCTACTTCGGATCCTCCCAGACAAGATCCCGTTATAAGAAGCCAGGCTCCATCTCCCCTCTCTCTCTCTCTCACTCCTTCTCTTCTCGTCCTTAGTTCGCGATGCTTTTTGTCCATTTTCTCGCTCCCGCGCTCACTTTCTTTCTTTCTTTCATTCTTTCATTCCTTCATTCCTTCCGTCTTCCTTCCGTTTTTTCGCTCTTTGATCCCTCGACCGATGTTGTTGCTACTTCTTCGATCACCATCGGCTCCTTTCAATTTTTCTTGACTCTTTCGAGGGAGCAAGAGAGAGTGAGAGAGAGAGAGAGAGAGAGAGAGAGAGAGAGAGAGAAAGAGAAAAAGTAACGCTGTATAACTCGCACGACAAACAGATTTCTTTTAATACCCTTTTATTTCGCTATTACTTTTGTAAGTTTGTATATGTGTGTCTACTCTTTATTTCTTTTTATTTGTTGAGGACAGCTTCACTTGAACCCTTCTTACATTGCTCTATGCTTCGTATTGTTTTTCTTTCGTGTCTTTAATAAAAAAAAAAAAAAAAAAGGTAAAGAAGAAGATAAATGAAAACTTTTTTCTTCCTTACCAGATATTTATTGTTTTTACTTTTTATCTATGTAAGAAGTCTATAAACTATATATTTATACAAAATAAAGCGCAAGACTTTACTTTTATTACGTTTAATTATAAATAATCACATTATTTTATTCGCTTCTTAATTTTTTTTTTTTAAATAATCCAAAAATATTTTAAAGGGTTTACATTTTCTTCAATTTAAATTAATCTATACCGTTATAATTCACAGGGATTTAGAATTATTGATAAGTCAAGCATATGTAATAAATGTGAAATTCATGTTAACGAAATAAATGTAACATTTAATATTTACATCGCCGCATGCGAAAATTTATTCCTATGGCATTACTTATTAGTTTTCTCAATTTTAAAAGCCAAGGCTGAAAAACAAGGTCAAAAATTGATTGAAAGGACTCATTTATATATTTGATACTTAATTATAGTTGAGATATTTTCTGTGTATAAGAATTCAAAAGCTTTAATTATTATCGACTTTTTCGTTTTACGAGCAAAGTTATCGACAAAGGACCGTATGATTTATGATGCGCGTTTTACGCGGAATATATTACGATCACTTTGTTCTTTTAAACGAAATGCGAGATACTAGTACTTCTTTCGATTTGCTTGAACTTATACTTATTTTCCCGCGTTAAGAATAATTATCCAAATGATAAATAAATGGGAGACTCGTTAAAAATAATTTTTATTCCAATATTCATAATCTCATAACAAAAACAAAAAAATAAAAATAAAATAAAAAGAGCTCCTCGAAAGCTTTTCATTTACACGGGATCGAGAAATAGTCGGTTTTTCAAAGTTCAGTATATACATTATTAAAGTATTTGTGCGAGTTTTTGAGCGAGTAAAATAAATCGCTTTGCTGGATTGCCAAAAATAAAATCTGCGGTGAAGAACTCGCCGCGAGGGAAAAGCAAACTGGACGGAAGCCGGTCAATCGCCGCTCGATCGGAATATAACGTAACGAGTTGAACGAACGATCGATTGGAATAAGAGAAAAAAAAGAAAACGTCCAACGATGGAAAAACTATATAAATATGTATATTTGTAAAACGATACGTTTGGATCGATACTTAAAACTCTGCGAGTTTGTTGTTTTTCGTGGAGGAAAAAAAAATTATTTTCCATTAGAGCGTAGATTATATAAATTATTTATTTGTTAAAAAATCGTTTCATCTTAAATGTCTTTTATAATAAAAATTGAAAGTAACGATGAATGAATAATTAATGTACGCTGCAGTTAATAAAAGAACTCGAATAATAAAAAAATATCTAATGTTACAATAGCTCTCTATCTTCGAAGAAATTTTTTTTAATTTTTTATCTACAACCACGAGTTATCTAAAAAATAGTTACCGATGGATACTCATATGCTTCTCATAGCCTTAACGTAAATAAGCAGTAAAATGAAAGACTAAAAATAAATCGTAAATAGTCCGATGAAGCAAGAGAAGTAAACCAAATCGTGTATTTCGAAAACGTAAAATAAAAAAGACGAAGAAAAAGCATCGACCACGTGATCGGCAGGTGCGCAAAAGGGCAGAATCTCTCTCTCTCTCTTTCTCTTTTTTGCGGTATACAACGATGCACCTGCCGCACCCGTCGGCAAGTCACGTGGAAAGGGCCGCAAATATATATATATATATATATATATATATATATATATGCCCAGATTTCGTACAAGCTTTCTTTTTGAAAATCTCGATCGAAAATTGCGCGATATACGCGCGTGCACTTAATTAACACGGTGAATTAAAATGTATTTATTTGTGCATTATATCCTCGATGTGTCGAAAGCATAGTATTCGATGAAAGTTTGAAACTTACACGCATACATTTATATATATGCTGAGTTTATAATTTAATATCGACTTTTTCATGTACCTTTCAAGCGGTAATTTATATAAAAAAAACAAATGAAAGGGAAAAATTTTTCTTTTGTAATGTTTATATGTTGACACGAATCTATATAAAGATTCAGGCATTATGTATGTATGTATATCTATACATACATATATTGTTTTTCACTCACACGATACGGTCGAGTTATTATTTTAAGCCGAAAGTTAATTATTTCGCGGTGAATGAAGCCTCTTTTATAAATCGATAGAGTTCGCGAAAATTTGAAAAAGGAAGGCTAAAGGTGTTCCTTTACAGCAAACTTTATGTTAACATGAACTATATTTATATATATTTAAAGACTCATAAAGAGAGGCGTGTTTAAAGCAAAATAATAGAGATCTCGGAAGCGAGCCTTTTCGTATGTGTAATTATACGGGATCGTTAATAATTTCGATTTATCGAGCGTTTTATGGACTCTAAGCGTGTAATACAGACACGCACGAAAAGTTTTATTAAACGCTGATAAATTATATTAAAACTCGACGGGCTAATTTATTAATTTAATTCGTTTTATGCAGGCTGCATTGTTCAAGTTTAAAACACGACGTCTTTCTCTCATGCTTTTCTACCCTGATTTATCGCTTTTTATTGTTGTAATATTCAGCATATGTATTTATGTGTATATATATATATATATATATATATATATATATATATATATATACATGAATTGGAGGCAAATTTTTAAAATATTTTACGAGGATAATATTTTACGAAAATAATTATTATTTAATTTTATTTAAAAATCACGTATTATAAGTTTATGCATTACAAAGATCCTATCAGCCAAAATCCGATACTTTTTAGGAAAGTTCAAGCCCATATGTCTTCAATGTGCACGTAGTAGAGCCTATAAGCTATTTATAAAAATCTGGAAATCTAAAATAATTATTCAAAGGCACGAATCGTTCGTTCGTTTTGTATCGCGAAACGACCAGCTTACTTATCGCTTCGCTATAATTTAGAAAAAAAAACACGGCAATCGCTAAAATCGTTTAAAAATTAGCACCCGACTCATAAAGTTTAACATTCCTCGATAATTAATTACATCTTGTCCAAAAGAAAAAAAGAAAGTAAAAATTTGAAACCGTACGAACAGCGGGTCAAACGATGCGTGTGCTGCATGAATAAGAGCAAGCCAAAAGAGTAAGAAACAGTGTAAGAAAGAGTGAGAGAGAGAGAGAGAGAGAGAGAAAACGACGTTAACGAGAAAACGAAAACGACAGGCCCGCTTGTAAAACTATTATCCACACCGTTTTCTACGAGCATCATCAAGCAAAAGCAGAGAAAGAGATAAAAGAGATAAAAGATGAAGAGAGACGAATCCTGATACTCACTGCGGGACACTCCAGAAAGATCTATGCACGTTAGTAAGAGAGAGAGAGAGAGAGAGAGAGAGAGAGAGAGAGAGAGCGAGAGGGAAAAGGCCTCTCGGGTTCGCTCGGGTCCCGAGCGCGTGCCATCTGCTGGTTTTCGCCTCCGCGGGTCCGGTTTCTCCTTCTTCTCTCCATCTCTCTCCAGGCTTTCTCGAGGGTATACCGCTCGAGGCCAAAACATATATATATACATATTATATGTATACATATACCATCGTACTCTGCGGCCAGATTCTTTCCCTCTCTTTTCTCTTCGCATCTCGGCTTTTAATGCGTTGGTGCGATGTATATATATATATATATATACTTATGTGACGGCGGTCTATATTCATCGAGACAATTTAACAAATTTTCGTGGACAAAATAGAGACGCGACCGTTGATTTATATAATTAAACATTATCCTTCACTAAACGAAGAAAATAAAAAGATAAACAAATAATAAAAAGGATATAAAAAAAAGAATGAGAGTGAAAAAATATATGTATATACAATGTCGTTTCCAATGCATCTTTCCCGCTCTAAATTATCCGCTCGTTCCGTTTACCTTGCAATCGTTATTTATTTTTTTCGCGGTCGCCTTTTTAAAGCCACGGCCGCAAAACAATCTCGACCAGCTGCCGTTTCTTCGTCGGGACTTATTGCCGGGTCCGGTTTTAGCGCTTCGATTCTCGACTCGCTCCTTAGTTTGTGTGCGTGCGTGCGCGCGCGCGCGCGCATGTGTGTATGGGTGTGTGTGAATTGATTCCTCGAGGTTAGAGACACTAGGAAGGCACGAGAATATTTTATAGGGACGGAAATTTCGACTAGCCTCGTATACTTTGCTTCCTAGTGAATGGGGTAGCGATGTAAATTTCTTTTTCTTTTTTCGACAAGGGCGATCGATGGTCCAATTTTAGTTTTTCTTTTTTTTCTTCGAGATTTAAAGATTGGATTCCTTTGTTGTCTAAATAATGGAGTTTTAGGAAGATTTTTTTTTCAGTTTTTGGTTTTTTTATCCGGCCACAGGTGTTACACTGTTACGACTATGGGCGATTTTGAGCTCGCGGAGACAAATTGTTTGATCGTTTTTTTTGTTTTTGTATTTCATAATGTCTTGGATGAAGATTTCTTTTTTTTTTTTTTTTTTTCTCTAAATAAGAAACTATTTTGATAAGCATCTTGCAAAATTATTCGAGATTCGTGGCAAGACCGAAATATCAAAGTATAATGATTTAAAAAAAATGGTTACTGCGTACTGTGAATTATAACAAGTTGATTGTATGATTTTTCAAAAAGCTTTTGTTTTTTTTTTTTTTTTTTTTTTTCAAAAATGACATTATTGAAACCGTTAATGATACTTAAAAAAACTTACTCAACAGTCTTAATTATTTATACATATTTTATACACAGGATGTTTATGTTTAATTAACGCATCGACACGCGGTGCCGCGAAGCGAAAGTGCCGTTGCGTTGGAAAAATAAACGATCGGCAAAAATCACTAATTATCACCTGTCGTGTGCATTCAATAATCTCACACGGCTTAACAAAAAGTACAGCTGCCGTGATTAAATTTCATTCGCATATTTCTAGTAAATAATTGCAAAATTAAAAATGAAAAAGCAAAAAAAAAGAAAAGAAATTAAAAAATAAAATTAAAAAATTAAAAACCGTAAATTACATACCGTCGATTCGTCGATATTTGATCGAACGAACGTTCGATTTCGAAAGCCAATTATTATGAATAATTATCACATCGGTTCTAGTATTATTTTGTATAAATTAATGAACACTGCGAATATATATGTATACATACACTTAAACAGCAGACCGAACGGATAAAATTGTTTGAAAATTAATAAACTTTTTTTTCATTATCGCAGATTTATCTAAAAATAAAAATTAGCGTTTCAATCTAGGAAGAGCAAACGGCATTGCAACAAGTTTTCGTCACGCCTTCGATCGGCTTTCCCCTCGCGACTGTCACTTTTGGTCTTATTACCCATGACGTTCGCTTACACTGCACTCCAAAAGGTCCTTACTCGCTTTTCTTTTGTACTAGAATGAAATAATGGTATTATCTTTTATTGGATGATGCGTGCCTCTCATATATCTGTATTTTAAACCGCGACATCATGACGATTTATGTTTATTGAATTACACTTCATCGTGATAAATGCATCGGTAAATTTACAATTTTATGAGTCATCGTTTTTAAAATACTTAAATACCAATAAATCCGAGAATATTAACGTAACGAGTTACTTTCTACGGGTATTAAAAAAAAAAAAAAAAAAAAAAAAAAATTATAAAAAAACGAAATAAAAAAAATGTGCAGTTGATCGAGTTTCATTGCTATCCGGCACTTTTATGTGCTTGTTGAATATACTTACGTATATAATTAATAAAGTTTGGTATTCGATGTAATTCATTTAGATAAACGAGCTTCTCAAAAGCAGTCGATGCAAAACTTCTTCTCGTAGTTTTTATAAAAATAAATAAAAATGTAATAAAACTAGTTTATTAAAATGAACGAGAAAATACATTATAATCAATAAGGCAAATAGGAGAAACGTAATAAGTAATATTAGATATTTGTTGCACCGGAGCAAAGTAACAAAACGCAAGCGGTGAGATGCAATGTTTATACCGCGTCTCAAGTGCATTCTTGTCGAACATCCAAAATAAGCAAGGCCATCGCGTTTGACTTTTTGCTCCCACCGTTATACGTTTCACTACCTCCTCTTTTCTCCTTCTTCTGCTTCGCATGTAAAAAAAAAATGATTACGCGTCGGAAGGTCGGTCGGTAAATCACCACTACCTAAAACGACAACTTGGCACCGCTTGGGAGATAGATTTTGCCGCGCTTGCGCTAACGAAAAGTGTCGGCTGTGGCTTTGACAACGAGCAGAAACTCTCTGATCCGTTACTTTCTCTCTCTCTCTCTCTCTCTCTCTTTCAAATTTATAGTTAGTTTAATGAAAAAATAAAAGTCGTTGCGTTGCCGTTGTCTTTTTTATAACGGCTCCATAAAAATCAACGAGCCTTGCATTCGACACATTATAATTTTCTACTTTGATGCAGTCGTACTTTAGTACGCCCGTAGGTCTTTAAACTTAAAGTACACGCGTACTCGTGACTGCATTGTTGCGTTAGACGAGCAAATACTCCATGGCAATCCCGCCGCGTCTTCTACTTCGGCTGATTTATTTTATAAATATATACCTATACCCAAGGGTTGTTGTGCATATACGTACGTGAGTATAGTAACAGTAGCAGCAGCAGCAGCAGCAGCAGCAACGAACGCACTAGCCACGGCTGGTCGATCGATTAATGCTTTTATTATGCCGCGAATGGTGGTTGTGTTCACACGCTTGCGGGGAGTGAGAGTCATTCTGTGTTTCTTGCTCTACACCGTATAGCTGCGCATTGTTCCCCGCGCGTTTTGTTAGTTCTCGTAGGTATACGAGTGTAGCCTTTTTAAAGACCATAAACGTTTTGCTCGAGAATTTCGCTCTGTGTTACAAACGATTGGCCAATTTCGAGGGCACTCGAAGAAAGTGTTTCGAACGCTTCGAGTATAAAGTAAAACGTGCAAGCGGCGCGTAATGCACCGCGCCCATAAAATATCTCGTCGAGCAGGTAGGTCGCCGCATCGGCGTCGAGTGCGGCGATATGCCCGGCGCGCGATCGTTGCGACGAGTGCTGCGTTCGGCTTCCGGTTTCGCGGCCCGATCTCGTATAGTTGCCATTAGATACCGGCGGCTAACCCTCGGGGAGCTTAAATTCGAACGGAACACGGCAAAAGCCGTACCAAGCGCGGTGGTATCCGAGCCTAATAACGTTTCCTCTCGCTATCTCTTTCGTCTTATTTCCGATCTATCTTGGTCCCTTCCATTCCCGTGGATTCCCCGATATATTGGAAATGTTTGCCGCATTGCTGCAACGTCGTTCAAGGAAAATGGAACGAATTCGAATAGCGTACGTCGAGCGTCGATTTTCTACTTCTTGAGCTTCTCTCTTTCTCACTCGCTTGTCTCCGGCTTCTTCGCTCTCTCTCTCTCTCTCTCTCTCTATATATATATATATATATATATAGATGTTTACGTACATATATGTACATGTATATGTATGCGTATATGCGTACGTGTTTAACAAAACGCTCGAGCTTCGCGAACTTTGACGAAGCGGGAATTTCTGCACGTTTTCGAAATTGAAAATTTCTGGGCCTCGAATGGTGGTGTGTACTTTTAATGGCTCTCGTTTTCCTACTATGGTGCTTTAAATGTCCCGCTCGAACGATTCGTCTGTCGCCTCCGGCTTTTACAGGTTTTTAAAAGTTCGTTTAAACACTCGACGGACAATTGTAATTGTTGCAATTATAAAATTCGACGACGACGATCGAAATTTAACAAAGATGTGAGATTACTTTTTCATTTAATTTTCCTATATAAATTTTTTAATTTAATGGAAAAAAAAATATATATATATATATTGTATATATATATTTTAATTTAAAAGAAAATTTCTAATAATGATTTTTACAGATTTATCGTTATTTTAAAAATGTTAATATAAAGCTTAAATATATATTATCGTTAAGTTAAACGATTTATCGTTTCTTTAATATTGGATAAAATTTGACTTGAAACGACGTCGTAATTATCCGAGACTCGTTATACATTATGGATGGAGGGTCATACGATAATCCTGCGACATCATAAAACGACATTAATTATTACTCCCGCGTGTAACTCGCATCAACGGGCAAATTTTAAATCATAATATTTGCCCCGAAGTGAATTTAGTCGATGCGCGCGCGCGCGCGAATTCATTCTTTTGCATCCGTAAATTTTTATTTTCATTCCTAAAATGCGATTATCTTTGTTAGATATAAAAAAAACTATGAAGAGATTTATTTATTTAATTTTTTTTTTTTTTTTTTTTTTAATATTTTTTGCATTGATAAGTATGAATATCGTTAAAGTGAATACGATTTGTTTATAAATTTTAAGATACAGATGTTTAAAATCCTTTTTTTAATCTAAAAAGTATTTGTATTTTTCTTACAAATAAAGTAAGTTGTCTTTTTTGATACAATGTTTACGAGCGATTTAAAAAAAAAAGCGTTGTCATTTCCAAAGTATCACAAAGAAACATCTATATCGGATTGCGAGTAAATGTTTTGCCGAAATTGACGCTTATTCGACAACGGATTATTTACTAGCAAAATAATCTGCTCAATTTATCGGCTTTTGTCGGGCACGCGCGCTTTTCTCTTTAATTAACCCTCGCGTTGCGTATACGCGAAAGCACTATGTGTTTTGCAAATGAGGAATTATCTTGTTTTTGAACTCACGAAATTGCGTATATTCCTGCGAAAAAAAAGGATAATAAAACCGCCAAAGTTTACGGATTTTCAATTTATTTTAAGGCGACGTACAAAGATCTGAAACTGAAAATAAATTCGATCAAGTTTCGCTGTTTAATCTTTGTGCAAACTCGCGAAATATTTGCTCCATTTGTAAATTCTGCAGACGTAAAAGAAGGTAACGCGCATCGGCGCTGGCATAATATACGTATATAGAAATGTATGAAGCAAATATAAGGAGAAAATTCATTTTTCGCGGATGTTCGCAAAGTGCGGATGGCTTCTCTCCTTCCGTTACGTGCGCTTATACACACATACATACATACATACATACATATATATGTATATATATGAATAAGGTTTAGATGTCTGAAATGCGCACATATATAATATAACCGCGACATCAACGCGCGAGGATCTTTACTTTTGCTCGCGCGCGGAAAGGAGCTTTTCCAGTCGCAGATATTTCCCGCAGGAAAATCGCTCGTTTCATGACGACGGCTTCTTTATATATATATACCTATTCACGTTCCCTCAGCAACGCGTTTTTTTTCTTTTTCCGTCTCACGTCGCTTTCTTCCGTTTAACCTTTTGCTTTTCGTTTCGTTTTTTTATTCTTTTTTTTGTTCTTCTCCTAGCTTTTTTTCCCTTTCCCGCGTGCATATATACACGTCATTCTTCGTGTCTCTCGCTCGAGCTTACTTTTTTTCATCTCTGTTTCTTTCTCTCTCTCTCTCTCTCTCTCTCTCTCTCTCTCTCTTCACCTCTCTCTGGTTAATTCTCTCTCTACTTTCTTCGACAATTGCCCAAGGAGAATGAGGCGGTGCGCGTCGTCCACTGGAACGAGCAATTTCGCTTAGCAACACCGCCCTGCGCAACTCTCGCGTAATGCCCTCTGAATTTCAAGATTACGCCGCTTGAAAAATTTTTTTCTCTCCTCCTTTTTCTCTTCTCCTTTCCTTTCTGACTTTTTCTACTTTTCGTTTCTTTCTCCGGTTCCTCAAGACTTGAATATTTACGTCGAACAATGAGAGCAGAATTTATTATCTTGATGACTTTAAGAATATCTTCCACAAACAATCCGACTTTGGTCATTATATTTTTTTATTTTTTCATTCCTACACCAAAATACCTTGTTATAAATAATTGGGCTTATATTATAATTAATATCTATAGTGAAAGTTTGTCATACGCTAGATAATGAAGCGGAGCTAAAATTTTAATTGAACTTGGCTTGGATCTTTTAGTTTGCAGTAAGTTAAAAATTCGAACGGGGTTGAGCATTAAGACGCAAAGAATTCAAATGATTCATCCCGTCTATCTATACATACACTTACAACTCTTTGGTTTTTAATTAACGATTAGCCGTTTGCGATAGACGTAAATTGGCATCCTTAAAAATCCTTGTAAACTTTGCAGAAAACCTCTCTTGGAAAAAAAAAAAAAAAAAAAAAACTACAACTGCGACAACCCTTTGCATTTTTTTTTCGCCGCGATATTTCCTTCATTTTTCTGTTCTGCTTTTTTGCAAGCAACTCGGAGGGGAACATCGTCGCGCATATCGTCGTCGTTTAACCCAGTAATTCGGCTCGCGCACCCTCGCCTATATATATATATATATATATATATATATATATATGTTTGTGTGGGTGCGTGAGTATACATATAAGCAGCCCTTTTTCCGTTCGAGCGCGTCGTATATACGGAGGCTGCGATAGAATTTTATACTCGTGTACGTCCGCGAGTTAATTGCGGCTAAGGGAGAGAGAGACACCGAGACGGAGGTTTCGGTTCGACTACTGTTTTCTCGTTGTTAATGGGAAAAGTCTACACCTGTCGCGCGTTTAATTACTTGTTTTCCTTCTCCTCCTCGTCGTCGTTGTCGTCTTCGTCGTCGTCGTCGTTGTCGTTGTTATTGGGAGAGGCAGATACCAATTGGGATTTAGCTCGTTCTTTTTTTCATTTTTTTTTTTTTTTGCTCAGGTTTATGCGGGCTCTCGATTAAACTTTGTAACGTTTCATGTATGTGAATTGAATCAAGGACTCGCATTATCTGTTAATAAAAAATTTATTTCAATTTCAACATGTCGTACATATAAAAAATATATTTTATATAATATAAAATTGTCTCTGTCGTATTTATTTTAATTTAACGATAAAAAGATAAGATATGGACGAGAAATAAGAATTTCATGAGCTTTTAGCGAATTTAAAAAAGCCTTTTAAGTTTCAATTACGCTCCAAGTATCTTTATCTTGATTGTAAAAGGAAAGCTGCTTTAGCGATGAAATTGCTTCGACGGCTGCCTGAAGATGTAATATTCATGTAAATACGTATTACGCAATAGAGAAGAAAGAAATAAAAGAAGAAAGAATGGAAATACGCACGTCTTGGACAGGTTTTTCTCTATCCTCCACGAGACTTTCGAGAAAACTTCTTAAGGATTTTCCCCAGATGCGCTGTAACGTCTTCCGACTAAAATTTCCCAATAATAAAAGGAATATACAGATACGCGAACGTAGATTGCTTTGCCTGTGTGCCATGAGTTTGGTAAGCACGTCTATCGATTCATCTATATCGAAATATTTTAATCTAGATGTTATTTTATTATTTTTTTATAAAACAAATTTTTTTTTTAAAACGGCGATACAATTAAAGTAGACACATCCGACTCACCCGTAGATTTATGCTTAAGCAAAATTCCATCGACGAGCTCGAGGTTTCCCGTTCGCGAGCGCAACACTTCGCTCATTATCGCGATCAGATCGGACACTATTCTCGCCTTTCGTTTCTCCAAACTCAACAGTTGCTGAAACAGCAGCAATCCCTCGGGAATTATGAAAACCGCGTCGCAGAATTGCATCAAGAAAGCTTGCTTCGCGTGGACGAGTCTGCACAGTATCAGCATCGTGCTTTCCAATGCCTAAATGGCACGTTTCAATGATATAAAAAACGCATCGCTTTACATAAAAAATTATAAGTAAACTCGTACCTGAAGCTCGTCGGCGGAAAGAACGTAGGACGAGCGCCACTTGTTGTTTGTCGTACAAGTCGACGCGTCGGTGGTTTCGGCGTTGCTCCCCGGCCTCTCGCTCATGAGCAACTTTACCGCGTAGACGAGATTGGGCACGAGTCGCGCGTCCAGGTAGACCCTCTGTATCCTTTCCAAGTCGTCGTCCGCGATGCCCGAGACGACGAAGGGCAGGGACATGAGGCACGCGATGTATTCGATCACCCGGCAGCTGGCCGCTGGATTTTTCAGCGGCGACACGAACACCGACATGCAGTTCTCCTGCAGGAGCGAGCCCAACTCCCCGTCCATCGTTTCCTCCATCGAGCGTTGCAAGAAAACGACCCACTCTTCGTTCTCGATCGGCTGCTCGAAATCTCGGGGCTGCCAGTCGGGTAGCCTCGCTCGGCGCTCCGCCATATTTATCTGCATCGAACGAGGAAAAATAGCATTTTTAACGACGTTGACCCGTCGCGTGCCTTTGTCACTTATTATCACCTTTATAGCTCACCATATCCGGAAGGAGTTCCTTTTCGTGCTCGGAGCTGAACCTCGAGGAGCTCGTCGTCCTCTTGCACTCGTTGTTCAGCTCGTCGAGCGAGCCGGTGAAACGACTGGTCGAGTTGGTGTTGTTGAGGCCAGACGTGCAGCAGGATTCGGATTTTCGATCGCTTCGTAGCCCGAGACAGCAGGCCGCTGCCGCGTTTGCGTTGTTTAGCTGCCACGCGGCTGCCACGTTGGGATCTTGCAGCGCGGCTATGCAGCAAGGCGGGGCTGCCTGAAAATTCTTTTTTTTTATTTTCACAAAAATCATTCATCCGATCATATCTTTTTCACGCTTCGAAATTCGATTATAAGATTGTTAATCATTAAAAAGTTTTACTTACCAAAAGCTGATTTTCCAGCATATTCATGTTGCCTATACAGTCTCCCTTGGCTTCGACGCTGTCGCGATGCGTTGCCATGTGATGCGTCTGCGCCGAGCGCTGCTGCTGCTGCTGCTGCTGCTGTTGCTGCTGCTGCTGCTGGAGGTGATCGAGGTTAAATTCCTCCTCGGCGATGGGGCAGTCGACTTGGCAAATCGCGTGATCGGCCGCGAGCAAATCGCTGCGCAACGAGGCGCGCAAGCTCAGATTGTTGAGCAAGACGTCGACGCTCGCGCTGGATTCGGAGCCGCTGGGCTCGCTTCTGCGCAACACTTGCGAGTGAATTTTCTTTATCTGCTTCTCGAGGAGCTTCCTGCAAGTGTCACGGTGTAAAATGTGCGATGATAAAATGCGCTGTTGCCACACCGTTTACGAGTAAACATACTGGAGGTGCATGCATACGTACTTGGATTGGCTGGTGAAGCGAGAAGCCAAGCTTTGAAGTTGCTGCTGCTTGGCGCGCGCCTGACTCGCCGAGAGCGGCGAGGTCAAGGATCGCGGCGTGTTTTCGTCCACCGTCAGTATGCGACCCTTTACATAAGGATGCTCCGAAAGCTCCGGCCACGTGAGTCGTTGCGACGGATCCTTTTGCAGCAAACCCTATGATTAACAGAGAGATACGCTCTGGTCATTTTCCCTTATTTTTTGCCTTTGCCTTTTTATTTTTCGTGCTTTCCGAGCACTTTCACGGAAAGTTTGTTGACTTGCCTGGAGAAAACTCTTGCAGTTTGATGATATGTGCTCGGGCCACTTGATTTCTTCGTGTCTTATTAGCTTGACGAGATGGCGCATAGAGGAAGTTTGGAAAGGGGGAATTCCCGTTACCAATTCGTAAACTATACATCCTAGAGACCTATAAAATTTAACGATAACTGTCAAGTTTATCTCGATGATTTTTTTTTTTTCGATAAATTGTCGTTGTTCGAGCGATATTAAAGTCACTACACGTTTTTCGAGTTTGAAAAGCAAAAGAAATTTTTGAAATTCTTGCGAAACTTTGCTTGCGTAAACTCGTAAACTCCAAGCGTTTCCCTTTGCTTGGAAGCGCGTTCGTTAATTAAATAAAATAAAATATGACCTATGCGGAGTAAAAGCTCCGTGATTAATCCTCACCATAAGTCAACGTTATGGTCGTAGGGAAGTTCGTCGATGAGTTCCGGGGCCATATATAACGGCGTGCCTTTTATGGACATTAGAACATGCGTCCCATGGCTCATAAGACGAGCGAAGCCAAAGTCGCAAAGTTTCGCCACGCCGTTAGTATCCAGCAATACGTTCTGCGGCTTCATGTCCCTGAAAGCCAAATTAAACGCATAGATATATATTTGTATATATATATATATATATATATATATATATATATATATATATATACATGTCTCCGTCGGCAACGTCTAAAAATACGAGCGCCTAATTTTTTACAAGCACTCGATCGACACCGATTAATCGATCGTAAGCTTCTTTCTACATTGGCCGTGCAACGACTGGTTTAGATGTATGTACCTGTGTACTATTCGGTTGGAATGGAGATAATGAAGAGCGGAGACTAGATCGCAAGCTATTACCTGGGCTCGCTCCTCCGAGAGACGTCCGGCTTTCCCGAGGATCTCGTACAGTTCTTTTTCCACGTACTCGGTCACCACTACGATCTGGGATAAAATTTTATTTCGTCGCTTAGTAAATTTTTATATGTCTCTTTGTCGTTTTCACATGTTCTCCCGATAAAATTCAATAATTTAAATCTAATTTTTTTTTAACACATTTTTCGCAATGTTTTCTCGATATCAATCCCGATCGTCCAAATCGTTCTATTTTATCGAATTTTCATCGAAATAAGAAGTTTTTGAAAAGGTATTTCAGGGAAGGTAATTTCGCAAAATATTATATTTTTTTTCAAAATAAAAATTTTTATTTAGTTATCGTTAAATTATTAATAAATTAATTTTTATTCGAAAAACGTTTCAATAATTAAAAAAAAAAGCTTTCAAAAAAATTAAGATAAACTTCCTTTTGTAATTATTAATTTATCACGCAACATTGGCTCACATAAAACTGCTACATTATACCTTAGTTTCGGTCTCGAAGGAATCCAGCATCTGTATTATGTTCGGATGGTGCATACCCTTTTGTATTTCGCATTCTCGCCTCAAACTCTTTAGTTCTTTCGACGATCGACCCTTCTATGATTTGAGAATAATAATTTTAATACGGTACGTAATATTATTGATGCATATGGATTACATAGAACGCAAAATAATTTACCTTCCTAGTGACTTTATAAGCGACGATCGCACCGTCACACTTCCTCCTGGCCTTGAACACTTGTCCAAACGAGCCTTCGCCGACTTGTTTCAGCAACTCGTACTTTTCCATTGTAGAAGAACAAGAAGAAGAAGAAGAAAAAAAAAATAAATAAATAAATAAATAAACGAAAAAACGCACTTGGAAAAAAAGGCAAAAGTGCCACTGTACAATACAAAGTTCAAGTGCGCGGAGCGCAAATGAAGACGCGTCGGGACTCGAGCTAAGAGTCTACCCGGCGTTCTTTGTCCGCGTAACGAACGTCGACGGTTGAGCCGCCCCCACTTCCTCGATCGTCCGCAAACTCGATTGGTCGCATTCTTCGCGGCGAGGCTTGCCTCATTGGCCGAGCGAAAATAGCCGGGACCGAGAGGACCCGGAGCCGTTCGCACGCCTCTTGCCGTCTATAATGTGCGCACGGCTACTTTTTTCTAGATGTATCAACAGTGCTTCGAACTTGAGCTCCTTTTACTCGCTTTAAAGTAATGTGTATCGGCCGTTGTCTCTATTAAATTATCAGTGTTTGTAAATTAGCTTATTAAAAGCTTCTTCAATCGTACAAAATTTTCAATTTTCAATTTTTAATTTTTATCGTCGATTATCGTTAGTAGATAAAATTATCGTTACGAAACGACAATCCTTAAAAATTAGTGCATCTAAATTTTTTATACTACGTTTGTTGTAAAAACGGCGAAAAATTAATGATCTACTTATTTATTTATTTATTTTATTATTTTTTTTTTTTTTTCGTAACGCCGCATCTGTCTATAAACGGACGCGATATATTAAAGAAACATAGCGCGCTATTAAAACGATGTATTTCACCCACGTAAAGATCATTTGGCGTATACAAGGCTATGAGAGGGAAAGAGAGAGAGAGAGAGAGAGAGAGAGAGAGTGAGAAGAAAGATCGAGGCTCCGTTGGCGCGCGAATAAAAAGAAGGAAGAGGAGGATTGGGAACCGTCGGAATTTACAGCGTCGCTGGTACATACACGCACGCATACCTGCATGGACAAGTATACGTACAAAAAAAGATTCGCGCGTGCGTGAAAGAACGAAATGAATGCAGAAGCGGCAACGGCAGCCCTGTCGCCGCCGCCGCCGCTGTTTTCGGGGTTCGCCCTCTCTTTCTCCCCCCTCTCTCTCTCCCACGCGCAACACAGTAAAGAGCTACACGCATAAAGCCGCGGCTCGGCCGAGAGAAAATTCGAAATTAGAATCGATTCATGTTATAATAGCCCATTGTGTGACGGGCCGCGCGCCGGTCTTACGTACGTATACAGTACGTGGAGACATACAATGAGCAGTACAGCCAGAGAGATTATGAGTCCTTGCGCTCGTAGATTGCGATATGAGTATGGGCATTTATTTGTCAATGAGATTACCCGATGTCCAGAATTAATGCATAAAATTTATCATTTTATTTCTTTGTCGTTTCTTTTTGTGTATTAAAAACCGTTTATTAAACTATTTTAAGTTTGTTTTAAATACCACGATAACGCTCGCATTATTAATTACATTTTAAAATATGTTCGTAATTGACAATTTTCTTATCTTACGATGATTAGAAAAAAAAAAAAGAAAAAAAGTATAACGACAATAAATCGTTATCACCAATTTACGCGTAATGAAAAATCACGCACCGATACCTTTGTCAAATCATTAGAGCGCAATATAAATTTATGACTAATCAATTAAAATTAATTAACCGCGCAATTCTAAGGATAAAATAAAAGGAAAGAATGTAAGTTAATCAAAAGATAACCGCAGCCAAACGTTATTTTTTCAAATTGAACACAATTATTAATAGTCCGACAAAAAGAAAGAGAGATGCAGACGAGTCACACGGGGCATTTGTTGAAAGCGTCTGATCAAGCCTCTTTCATCGCAATCTCCAACCGGTGCAAAAAGGCATAATTTTATTAAATAAACAGCGCGGACAATGCAGTTCGCGTCGCGTAAGAGAATATCGTACGTTATAAGTGTACACAGAGCTAAGTGTATACGCATACAGAAGCGTACAGTACATAGAGAGGAAGCAAAAGAAGACGAAGAGAGAGGCGGAAGAGATAGAGAGTGGGGGAGTAGGAGCAAGAGAGCAAGAGAGCAAGAGAGTAAGAGAGCAAGAGAGCAAGAGAGAAAGAGAGAGAGAGAGAGAGAGGGATGCTGGAGAGCGCTTGCGCGCGGCGTGTGCGCGTTCGCCGGCTGTCCTCGGGCAGCGCAGACCGAGCGCGGAACTCGTCGAAGTCGCGTCGCCTTTACTCGGTGTGCGTGTCGCGTACTCGCGCTTTGGTTATTTCGCGCGCTCCTTCTATGTCTCCTCGTAGCGCTTTTTATTTACTCGTTAATTTTACGATAATATTTAATTCTGAAAAGTGCCTCGCGTAAGCTTTTCACGCATCGCTTCCTCTTTAAGTGTAAATTTTTCGGTTTCTCTCCGAGGAAGAGAATATTGGACACACGTGTGCGTGCGCGTGGCTGTGCGTATAAAAGCGCGCGCGCGCGCGAGGCGACCGAGTGCGAGTCAACCTGTGTGCATTAGCGCGCATCGACTGTATATATGTACGTACACGGGTAATCGAGCGCGCACACGAGTGTGTCACGTGGCCGCGAATCGATCGAGCCTCTCACCGCGCGTGCTTAGCTTTTCCGAGTTCGTACACGGAAATACAGAGTGAGAGAAAGAGAGAGAGAGAGAGAGAGAAGGTCACGGAACCGACGACCCGACACCCCTGAGGTAACGTTTGCTGCGCACTTGCCAGTTGGTTCCTTACCCCCGAGTGCAACCGATGCTGTGACACAAATAACGAGTTTTTCTCCCATCAAGTGCCATTGAGTTCCCTTTTCATTCTAGTGATTCTTTATAAATATAAAGAGGAAAAGGATTAATGTGTAAGAGAAGAAATTGAAGTGTTGGTTGATTTGTTATTATTTTTCGTTATTTTTTTTCTTATTTGAATACAACAAGTGTTCCTTTTACATAACACGGAGAGAAAGGGAGAAAAAAGTTCTCTCTAAAAAGGGATAAAGCGAGTAACGGGTGCAGGTGACTACTTTATATATATTTTGGTGCGCGAATCGTGTTATCGTTATTTTCCTTCTTTTTATTAAATTATATTTTTTTTGTTTTTTTTTGTTTGTTTTTTTTTTTTTTTTAACCGAATGCCGGAGTCGTCGGAAAGTTTTTTTCCTTTGAAGATTTTTATTCCCGTCGTTTATTGGAGAGTCCCCGAGAGTTGAGAAGATAAGCCTGGACGACAACGACGGGAAGGTTTTTTCTTGCCGAGAGGAAGAAGCTACGACGATTTTCATTGGGGTGAGTTCAACTTGAGCGCGAGAGAGCGCCGGTCCGACGACGATTCCATGATGGATAAGGACCTTTCTCTCTCCTGGCTGCCTCTTGCTCTCCTTTCATTTTTCTTTTCTTTTTTTTCTATTTTTCCTTGCTTCTTTGGTCGTTAGGCTTTGTTAAGGCGAGCTTGTATATAAGAATAGTTGGATAATGCTTTGCCCCTTTATTTTTAAACCTTTTGAAATTTTCGAATTTTTCTTTTTATTTGAAATTCAAGTAACTCTGCATTTTTATAATTTTGCAGCTTCTCTATCGATTTAGTTTTAAAGGTTTTTTAAATCCGCATCAAGTATATTTTACATTATGAGCTTGTGGTAAAGGAGAAATAGATAATATATAACATTCTAATGAATGATAATAACATGCAAATATTGTGAAAATTGTTTTAGCAAAAAAAAAATTTTTTTATTTCTGTTGAATGTAATTGTCTATGCTAACCTTCAAAACTATAAAATAGTCTTTGAATAATTTTTAAGTCTAAGGTCAAATATTCTTTTTATTATTACGGCAATTTAAAATTTGCATCTTATTATGATAAATGTATACGTCGGAGAGAGAATTTAAGGAGAACCGTTCATCCATTTTTATTTTATTTTTACTTCTTAAATTAACATAGTTATAATGAAGTTGTTTAACCAGTCGATATTTTCTGCATTTTTTATTACGCGATATGTACACGAGGAAAGTCACTATTTTAAATTTCTGAACAAAATTAATTTTTCAACAAAAGTCGAGATTAGCGTACATGTGATTCGTTCATTATAATTTTTTCAAGGACATCGTTTTGCCTTATCTCAATTATTTGTTTATACAGCGATTATTAATTAGAGAATAATAAAATTTTTAAAATCGTTGCTGCAATCGTGACGAACACTTGTTGATGTGAAATTTAACGGCGATATGAATATTAATGCCGAGTAGTTCAATTACCATGCAAATATACTTTATATTACCTGAAACTCTTAAACTGTAAAATTTAAATCGTCAAAATTTTTAAATATGCAATAAGTGAACATTGGAACGTCGATTTACATAAAGCAGATCAGCTCGTTTAATTTAATAAGCTTGTAAAACTGCAATAATATTCGTTTGTTGTAATTATAAGCGAATTATAATAATATTAATAATAATGATGATAATGATAATGATGATGATGATGATGATGATGATGATGATGATGAAACGCAATAATTACCCGCATAGCATTTAATAAAAATAAATAAAAATTAAAAAAAAAAAAAAAAGAAAACAGAAAAATCTTTCCCCCATCTCTCGGTTATCCAACATGAATCTTGCCTCTCTCGTTTCTACGATCGCAGAAAAATGCACCAGTGAAATATCATTTTCCGCTCGATTAACAATCGTCCCACATCGTTGTAAAGTATAGAAAGAGAGAGAGAGAGAGAGAGAAACTCTTTCCCAGACGAGGATTTCGTTATAAATATATACTGCACTTGATGAGGTACTGGCAATCGTCGCGCAAAGTGTATACTTTTAAGTACCCGTATATTGTATACGTCTGTACGATGTACTTTTATATATGCGAAAGACAATAGTCACGATTAAGAGCCTGGATAAATGCATACGTGAAAATAGAAGAAAAAACGAGCCGATGATCACGATGAAAAATCAAAGATCTTGCAAAGTAATCACTGCACGAATGTTACATCTCAAGGTTCAGACGAATAAGAAAACGCCTTTTTGACTCAGTTTATGATAGCTCATCGCGTTTATTTTACCGACTTACCTACCAATATTAAATTTATATATATATACATACATTTCTAATTTAATTAAAAAATATTTCCTTCTCTCGTCGGTATGTTCCTATTTTTTTGTTTTTTTCCTCCTCAATGTTTATCGATTGTTACGTAGGTAATGTAATAACTTGTAATGTAAGAGAGAGAGAGAGAGAGTGAGAGAGAAAAAGAGAGAACGCGCGTGGAGAGGGGAATGTGCATGTTACATTAAAGTTATTACTAAAATTGATATTTGATTGATATATTGAAGCATTGATGTATCACATTATTTTCGCCTTACTTTAAGCAAATCCCAGGAACGTGCGTCGTATGTAGAAATTTTTCTCATTATTTTCTCATTTTTCTCATTTTCTACATAAATATACGCATAGCGTAATAACAATTTCTCAAAAATTAAACGTATTTATTTACTATATATATATATATATATATATATATATATATATATATATATATATATATATATATGCTATCCTTTTGCATCTACGCGTGTGTGCGTTATCGGCGCAGTCGTTCAGAGAATATTTATTTCGACTGAGAGAGAAAAAAATTCTCAAAATTTTGATCAATTATACGTACGCGCGCGGTTACTTCGATGTATAGTTCAGCGATAGTTTTTCTAAGAAGTCTTCCTGTGCTCGAGGCAATTTATTATTTGGATACGAAATATAAAAGTTATGATAATCCCGTATCATCGATTCCACTGTTATTATAAGTATATAGTTTTATAGAGGCTCTAATGAAATTTAGCTCCAATTACTTTAGATGTTTAAAATCCAATATTTACTACGAATATTTATCTTACAATGTACAAAATATAATTAATTTTAACATTAAAAGTATAAATTTGAATAACCTTCACTTTGAAACAATTGATAAAATATTATCAATGAAATATCATTAAAATAATAAAATGAAAAATAAATATTAAGTTGACATTGTGAATCATTAATTAAAGAATCTATTAAACGAAAATATTTAATAAAAAAAAAAAAAACAGCAACGATTATTAGCTTGTTTGTTATATGTTTTTTTTTTTTGAATTTTTTCTGTGTCTGTAATCTTTTTCCGATTTTCATTATCTTTTTATAGTATGATATAAAAATTGTACAAAATCGGACCGAAAAATAGAATAATAAAGCAATAAAAAAAAATAATCAAACAAACTACCAGAAATATATTTACTATGACGAGGCAAAAAAAAAAAAAAAAATTTATTTCGAATTTGGGTTGATTTGAAAAAAATCAATGTAGACCAATGGTTTGTGACATCAAAAAGTGATTAAACTCGACAGACGGAAGCTCAAAAAATTTTCATATATATATTTACATGGAAGCGCGGACGATGTTTTCGCGAACATAAAAAACCAAAATGGATACGGCTTGGTTCACACACACGTACGTAAACAAATCCAAACATATGCCTATATGTAAAGTTGGCAATTCATCATAATCACGGAAGGACTCACGCGTACATAAAAATAAAAAGAGTAAAAAAGCAAGGGCGGAATGCGCGTCGCGCGTTTAACAATCGCGTGCTAGGTAATTAAGATCGATCGCTGAGATTAAGGAAAAAGCCGAGTTGTAAGTAAACGCGCGACGCCTGATGCCTTATTGCCGCGAAGTGACGGTTTTTTTTTTTTTTTTTTTTTTTTTTTTTACATGAATATGTGTATTATTATTTATACGCATAGTTTTTTACAAGATGATTCTCTTTGCGCTTATACATAACGACTGCGTATACGTGTGAGAAATTTCTCTTTATACGAGTAAATTGCATTTTTCAAAAATCTCGAGTTTTATCTAAATACCGTTGAGTAGAGTTTTCTTCAATATATTGATTTTATTTGAAAATTCGCGCGTAATATTTGATGATTTTTTAAAATTAATTTACCAAATATGTTGTTTTATGCTCAAAGTTAAACGAACTTTTATAGATTAAACAACCAAACTAAAATTAAAATTCGGAATTCTCTATTTTTTTCTTTATTGTTTTCAAAACCATCACTCGAGTTTCTCTTTTACCGCTTTAATTAAAAACTTTTTAAGATAAGATTGCTCCTTTTTTTCAAAGATAAGCTCGATGAAAATTATCTCCGTGCAAAAAGAAAGAAAAGAAAAGAAAAGTAAAAACAAAGTATATGTATATGACTGCAAGGATCTCTTGGATAACAAGCGGCACCCATAGAAGGAATACAAATCTCGGCGTAAAGATAAATTAGAATCATTTAAAAAACACGTACATACACCTATACATATGTGTGTGTGTGTGTGTGTGAATCTATATGTATATACAGAGCGAAGAAAACCGCACACAACGGGAGCCAAAGGAGACAACAAATGGGTTGACCGCGCGCATGTTGCGTGGAAGCGAAAAAGAAATTACCGCGAGAGTGAGACCATGCATATAATGCACTCGTACAATTATACATATATTTTCTTTTTATCGGAAAGGTGATATCTCGCGCCGAAATTGTATATCCATACATCCGCATTTTGTACAAAAGCTTTCGGTACATTTCCATTCGGTATCTCACGTATACCGTTCTTATCCTCCCCGTCCTTCCCCTTCCCCCTTGATACATAAACTTTTGTCCGTGTAGCGAGTACGCGAGGCACCGTACACCGTAGGCAGGCACACGACAGAGCCGCGCTTTCTCCAGGCGGAGCAACGGGAGACAATAGCCTCGACGCTTTCGTAATACGACGATCGTGTATGCGATGAGAAGTGAGTCTTACGCTGCTATGACTAATGGATACAGCGACGATTATATGCGTCACGCGGATCAAGGAAATATGAATTAACGCACGCGGGTGCGTTATCGCTAAAGACGGCGATTTTAACTTATTTATTTTCAAGGCGGTTTTGTGTATTTCTTACTTTACTTTTCTTTCTTCTTTTTTTTTTTTGTTTTTTTTTTTTAACTTTTTTAAGAAACTTGCGAAACTTATAGTACCACACAACTCGGATAAATACGTTTGTTTTAAATTAATGAAAATTTTCCTACGCAATTATTATTTCTTTAGTCAGTGTTTAGCCTATATCTGTCGTACTTTGAATGACGATACTGCGTTTAGTCAATTTTTTTTTTTTTTTTTTTTTTTTTTTTTTTTTTTTTTTAATATTCATTTTTGATTAACATAAGCGTATTAGAAATAATAAGCGTGCATTCATTGCGAAGAGGCAAGGTGTATAGACGTTTGCGTTTTACGTCGTCGTTTCTCATGCTTACTCGGTATCTAGGTATATCTTTTCAGTGTGCGACAAACTTATATCGTCGTAAATTAGTCACGGCAGATGGTGAGAGAAGATGCGTGCGTAGCAAGACACGCAATCGTATGAATTTTTTTGTTTTAAACTAGATACAGCGTGAGAGAGAGAGAGAGAGAGAGAGAGAGAGAAAAAGAGAGGGTAAGAGGGAGAGAATGATTTCATTGAATTCAACTTTACTATTTATACGGGACTTTTCAAAACCTCGCCAAATTTTGTCGAACGTTAAAAATTTATAATAAACGCATGTATATTTTGTTTCTCAATTCATTTTCCCTGGTTCTTCATCTTCATCGCGATGCCGAAAAACATCGTTAGGCTATATTAAATATGTATTTTTAAAAATACTTTGAGTTAAGTCCTTTCGAGTAGAAGACTCGATCGGCTAGTTTCGATACATCACAAGAGAATAATCAACTTCTGCAACTGTTATTCTCTACAAAAGACATTGGCTTTATTCAACGTTCGTTTACAGTTTTATTTTTTGTTTTTCATCGTCGTTGTTACACATACTTGTACATCAACGTGCTCGCGTTTCTTCGTCGTTCCTTTCCCTCGCTTTAAAGGGACTTCCGCGATCGAACTCTAGCAAGCAAGAGAAAAAGAGAAAAATTACTCGACGCACGAAGAGTATTTTACTCTCGAGGAATAAATTGCATGACTGGCACAAACTCCGTCGAGCGAAAAATTAAGCCCTCGTAAAAATAACAAAGAGTTTCGCGTGTATATATATATATATATATATATATGTATAACGCTATGGTGGAGGGGGGGAGGAGTATAAAAAAGCGCGGAAAAACTATAAAGAAAAGAGAAAGGGTGAGGGAGACTCGAGAGGAGGGGGGGGGGGTGGAGAAAAAAATAAGGAGACGGAATAAAGCCGCTTTGAAAGTCAAGCCTCGAGGGCCAATTAAGCGGCGTTCGTTAAATGAGGTCATGATTTTAAATGGGAGAAAAAAATAATAAAAATGTTACGTCCCGTTGACTTGTCACGGTGAGAATAGTTTTTCCACCGTTTGGATAATCATTGAGATTTTTCATTTTCGTAATTTTTTAAGTAAATCGAGTATACTTTCTAACCGATAGAAAAAGTATTTTTTCAATTATTATAATTATGCTCCTTTTAAAAAAACAATAATACTTTTTTTTTTATCAGTAGGAATTAAGTTTAGTCGCGGTATGCATTATTGAAATAATATTAAAATTGTGTACACTATCATTAAGAAGTATATATTTGTTTTCATTACAGGCCACAAAGAAGTACCTGTATAATATACATTTTACTCATTATGCAAACTCGCATTCACTCGAGAATCAGCACGTAGGTTCTTACCGATAATCATTACTCTACCAAATGTCAACGAACTCGTACGTTTTTGTCAGCGAGTCCGAAATAAGCGCAGTCAATAATATATAAATATATATATATATATTTATATATAAATATGCGCGCGCGTGCGTGCGTGTTTGTGTGTGCAAGTGTGAGTGTGATGTTTACGAATTCTTCGAGGAGAGAAGTAACGTATGTTGAGAGCGATCTCAGAATTAGCATGTTCCATCGGCTCAATTTACAGCGAAGATTTGAAAGACGCATGATCGCTTTTCCCTTACGTATTCTTTGTATTTCTTTCATTCATAATCGGAGCATACATGAATTTATTGTTGCAGTTTTTTCGCTAACCACACGGGAGGAACAAAACAAAACAAAAGATGCGCATTCTCCGTTCTTTTATATTTCCTCGTAACGTCAACGCATGCGGTAATATAAGAAGAGTCTATTCGTTGACGAAAGGTGTACAAAAGCAAAGCGCTTCATTTTCCCATCTTCTTCCCTTCATCCAACCCCCGTAACTTCCACTCTTGAGTATACAATGTATAACATTACGAGCTCAAAATGCACGCGCGTTACGCACACGACATGTATAACCATAGGAGACACGACGAAAATCTCCGTAAAATACCGGAAGCGCGAGAAACTCGTTCCTTTGTCTTGTACTGAAATAACGCGCGTTTTCGCGTACATATGTACACGAAACACGACGCGATTCTTTCTCTTTTGCGTATCTCTCTTTCTCTCCTTTGTTTTGAATCACAGTAGCATATATAAGCGTACATGTGTATACATATATCGCTCAGAGGGGTTGGACGTACTAACGTCTCGATCTACGTTACGGCGTTGCGGAGATGAGCTCCTGGAATTATCCGACAAAGCTCTTGCTTCTTTTTTTTTATCCAAAAATTTAAAGAGTTTATGTTCTTGCGGAAAGAAAGAGTTTCGCGATCGACAGAAGCGATGATGCAGAGGCAAAGTTTATGACGCTGGCCTTTTTTGTCTAATGATACGCTAACTTTTTCTTTTATACAAAATTTAAACGAAATCGACAAAAAAAAATTGGATGGATTTTTCCATTGAAAAAATTTACATCATCGTTCGATAAAATAAACGATTAATTAATTTATCTTTTTATAATCTTTTAAATTACTCGTTTTTTTTTTTTCATAAAATTTTCATACTTTATTTAACAAATAAAATAATCATTATTCAACTTATTTTACGTAATGGAAAAAAATTAAAATCCGAAACTTGTCACTTTTGGTAAAAAAGAAAATTAGTTCAAGTCATCGCTTGAGAATAAAGTACAAACACATGGTTAATAAAACGGAGGAAGCCAACACACGTAAACCAGCATCAATCAAACGAACTTTCAAACATCCATCCTCGACGTAACAGAGAAGAAGAAAAAATCCAGTAAGAAACCAAGTAAAGTCACAACAAATTTCGATATCCTGGTCAATTCTTCAAGAGAGAGAGAGAGGGGGGGGGGAGAATAAAAGGGAGATTCTGCGAGTCACCGACATAATAAAGACTCGAAAGCCTCTTGTCTCATTCCGTTACCACCCTGGCATCGCTCGGTGGCCGGCCAAGAAAAAGCATCCATAAAAAAAAAGAAACGCTGCAGCGTCGAAGAATAATATAAGCCAAAAGAGAATGCGAGGAAGAAAAATAAATCGAATGGCCGCCATCAAAACTTCTCTCGTTCTCTCTCTCGTTCTCTCTCTCTCTCTCTCTCTCTCTCTCTTTCTTCGATAAATCCTTTTCCATGCGCAGGCGACTCGTCTTTTTCTGACCCGTGTTTGTATATGTATATGTATATCTATATGTATACGTATATATACAAAATCGTAAGAGTACAAGAAGAGGCCGCACGCGCATACCTGAGAGGCAGGTGTTCCAAAAGAGACTACATCTACATATATGTTATATATATATATCTATGCGCGACGTTCGAAGCACATATCTCTCTCGTTTTTATCCAGCGCGCGATCGCTTTAACTTTTTTCTTTTAGTACTTCCACTTCGAAATCCTCGAAGCATAATCCGCGCTCGTTGTTGACAAAATTTCCCGACTCCGTTTATCGAGGTTGCGATTTTCTTTTTCTTTAATATTTCACGATTTTATATTTAAACTTTAAATTTCCTCTCGCTAATTTTAATCGATCGAGTGAAGAAAAAGAAACGCGATTTTGTAAATTTAAGATGCTCGCATGCGTTTAAAAACAATGAAAAAGAGTAAGTTAACTTGTCGGCTATATACTTGGGAAACGAACCGAAAGAGAGGGAGAGAGAGAAAGAGCAAGCGAGATGCGTTGCAATTGAATGTTTCCAGCAGCGTCCATAAGTTTCCTCTTCGTATCAATAAATTAGTGACACTGCCCCGCTCGGAGAAACAAAGCTCTTGGTCGAGGAGGATGTTGAACCTATCTCTCATTTTTTTTTACTCACACTCGAGAGCGACGCAACGACGTTGATTAACAATGGGCACGAGCGGACTATGAATTAACGATTCGATGTATGGAGTGTGTGTATGTGTATATATATATATATATATATATATATATATATATATATGTATGTATATGTATATTTGTAGTGGCTGGGTAATTGAAAATAACATCAGACAACCGGCCAAAGTAACGTCGTTCTTTGCGTTGATCGTGCTTTTTTTTTGTGGGGCTCTTTTTCCATATTATTCGTTCCTGCGCGCCAATTAACTGCATACATCGAAGGACGACTACGCGTGTACGTAGGTAAAAGCTGCGGTATGTAAAATCGCATGGAAGTAGAAAAAACAGCGCGGTTATCGAGTGCCGCTCGTATGATTATTCAAAGCGGAGAGAAAGCGGTGATTGGAAAAAGGTGGCTCTCAAACTTTGATTATTATTCAGCGAATACCACTTTTACATTTCGCTCAATGGAATTTTTATCATTACCAAAGGGTTGGAAATATATTTTTGAATTGACGCGCCGATTTACAATTACGATTAATACATTTATTTAATGAAATGATTATTTTTCTTTTTAATACATTGTTTAATGAAAAGAAGAGAAAAAAAAATTAGTTATTTTATCGATTTTAAAAAAGAAAAAAAAGAAAAACCCGCCATAAATTATACACAACGAGCTGTTTATACTTATACCGAAATAAAAATCTGATTGAAAAATAAATTCTCATACCTATATATATATATATATATATATATATATATGCGCAAAAAGCGACAAAGTCCATTGATCCTCTCGCTATTGTGAGGATCACGCACAAAGCGTTTTCCCATCTTTCTTTCTCTCTTTTTTTCTAATCATCTTCGAGCTACAGTCACGTTTCTCGTCGGCTTGTTGATCGTATCGGCTTGTTTTATTTCGACTACGTTTATATACTAAGACTTTCCATTTGCATGCTGCATATACGTACAAGGATACGTATGCACACATAGAAACGCACGCACACACACTCATGAACACGCATATGTGCGTGTGCGTGCGCCAATGCCTATATGAAGTTGTACCGAGCAATGCAGAATAAATATTTATAAATCCTTCGCGTGTGCGTTATCGCAGCTTCCTCCATATTTGCGTGTATTTCTGGAAGCGCGAGCTTTTTGCCTTTTGCCAATGGTATCTATATTGAAATTCGTCCTCGAATCCTGTATGCATATATACTTATATATACACACACACACACACATAAACACGTATACGCGCGTAGCTGGACGTTCAAATATTTATGACGCCGAATTGTTACTGCTATTGAACGTAAACTTGCGAACTTTGTTGTGCATCTTTTTCTTTCTTCCCTCCCCCCCTCCCCCTCTTTCTCTCTCTCTCTCGCTCTCTTTTTTATTTTGCACCAGTATAACATTATTAAATACACACACACACATACACACACACACACACACATATATATATATATATATATATATATATATATATATTAAGATTTTAAAATTTTAAAACGTCTCATTGTTTAAAATTTGTGTAAATTCTTATTCAAATTTAATTTTAATTTGCATGATTAAACGTTAATGTTCGAAATGTAAAAATAACCGAACAATAACAAGTAGAAGTGTAAGCTGGGTTACCGGATTACCGAGAATGCAATTAAAGCGATATTCATCGTTGACAAGGACCGATATGTTGAACGAAAAAAACAACGCTAGAATTGGTTCGTTATACGTAAGCAATGCGCAAGTCAGTAAAATATAAACCATGGAGATAGCGTTTCAATGAGTATGCGGAGTAATATTTCGCGATACGCACACATGCGTCGACATAAATATGTAAAAATGCAAGCGAAAAGCTCCCTCGTAAAAGTATATAACGCGTTTTCGCTTTTTGTTCTATATATGTATATGCGCACAAGTGGGTTCACCATTGTACGTTTTGTAATGTGCGTGCGCGCGCGCGAAGAACTGGTATATCCGTAAAAGAAGTCCTTCTTCACATTCATTCGATCCATCTGCGTGCGACGTTTTACAGATATATATCCGGACTAAGGCAGCTGGAGAAGAGACCGGAATCGTTCCAGAAAAGATGTCGCCTGCCGATAAATTTATCCGGCGAAGGGTGACGGATAAAAATAAACTCGAGACGAGTTTTTCTTAACTCTCCGCGTACATAAATCCGGCTGAGTATAGTTTGCCCGACGGACACGTGACAATAGATCTCGCGACTCGTTCGCTTCCGGTTCAATTTTTCTGCCATATATATATAGATATATATATTTTATCGGATTTTGTTTTAAAATTTTTTCACGGATTTGCTCGAAACATGCATAATAATGTAATCATCGGTTTGAAATTAGAGCTTTTATTTTTCGAATAATTGCAAAGCTCTATTTATTTATATGATTATTTTATTACGAATCGAAATTAAAATACGGGAAATAAATTTCATCAAATCGGATAATTTAAAATTGTTATTATTATTTGAAACAGTTGACACGTTTCCATGTTTACGATCGTGGGATGCTTTACGTGGATGAATTTTAAAACACGGAAATTCAATTTAAATAAAAACAATTCGACATGTGTACTCCGTGTTGAAGGTACTGAAATTTACATTTGTATAAATATTAGAAATACAAATTTATATAAATATTGCATTCCAGTTTAATACATAATGGTAGAATAAAAAAAAAAATAAAATTAAACGAGAAACGACCTTAACTACGTATGCGAAATATAATAATTCGTACGTAGGAGAGATATTTTTTTTACTCGCGCGACAATGCGCGACAAACTCGCAAACGCATCCCTCGGCCTAATCCAGTAATCCAACTTTCTCCTACGACAAGGGTCGGTATACTCGAGCAAATTATGCGCCAGCGGCTTAATTAACGGCGTCCAGGTTGCAGAAAAAAAGCGCGTATCCTGTAGGTGCGCGAGATGCATGAAAAAGTGAGTGAGAGAGAGAGAGAGAGAGAGAGAGAGAGAGAGAGAGGAGAGTAAACGTCCGGTGTAAAGCAAAACTGCCAGCGGCACACGCGTTTTTTGTAAAGGCAAAGCGGACGTCAGAGTAGAGGAGAGTGAGATAGAAACTGGCCAGTCTCCCTTCCGTTCTGTCTCCTCTATTTAATATACACACGGCTTTAAGCTCTCTTCTTCTTTTTTCATTCCTTCCTCCCTTTTTCTTTCTTTTGCTCCTTTTTCTAACGAGATTGACGCGTTCCCTTTGCACCTTTTATTTTGCGGCAGTTCCCCGAGGCACGTCTTCGCGGTTCTTGCGCTTTTAATTTCACTCTCCTCTCCCACAGCCATCCTCTTCCCGCCCACTAGCTTCCTCCTCGAGTATCAAGCTTCCGCGTTGACGATGGAGCGAGCAAGACAATTTTCTTAGTCGCGCTTTTATCTCCCTGGAAAGGATCCCCGAAATTATGCAAAATTCGACTGGGGCGAGAGTTTTTGTATATACTCGTATAGAAGCACCGATGCTGCCTTTCATATTTACCAAAATACCGGATAGTGAACTGAATTTCTAGAAGACGCTACCCAATAGAATAAATAATATCTGTGCGCCTTTCAAAACTTGAAAACAATTTTTTTTTCTCTCCTTTTTTGCTTTTAAAAGGTTTTCTCGAACTCAAAAAAAATCAAATAGGTACCTACCTTAATATGAATGTTAACAAAAGCTTATTCTTTCCCGAAAGCACGCGAAAAGATATATTTATCTCGATGTAATCTTTCTATGCCTCCGCTTTCTCGACATCGTGTCGCTTGGGATTTGACCAAGTGCGCGTTAAAGCCTCGTTGAGCGTGTAATCTTTCTCTCTCGTTCTCTCTCTCTCTCTCTCTCTCTCTCTCTCTCTCTCTCTCTCTCTAACTATCGCACGCGCGCATCGTTAAGCTCGCGAAAAGGGTTCAGTCTCGGGCCCGCGCGTTTTTCTCTCTTTTTCGCGAGTATAGATGAACGCTGAGGAAAAATAGACGAGTATATTATAGAAGCGAGAGGAAGTGGAAGACATGGCCCGACATAAAAGAGAAGAGGCCTGAAAGCCTTTCCTCTCTCTCTCTCTCTCTCTCTCTCTCTCTCTCTGTTGGCGTGTTTTACTACTGCCTTGCATTTTTTATAGACGACCGAGATAAGCTCGAGGTGTACACTTACACACAATCGCGGGCCTTTTTACTCTTTCTTGCGCTCACTCTCGTGTTTTATGTATTTTTTTGGTGCTTACCGACTTGCATTGTTCTCTCTCTCTCTCTCTCTCTCTCTCTCTCTCCCTCTTTCTTTCGTTGCAAGTTATTTTTCAATTTTCCGTAAGGGCTCGACTCTAGATGAGAAGGAAAGGAAAAAGGCTTTTGCATTTTTCAGACGGTCGAGAAAAGAGACTTGTCGATTGTGTACAGCTTTGTGAGGTAGGAGAAGAGAGAGAGAGAGAGAGAGAGAGAGAGAGAGAGTCGATGTCGATTTGCGTGCTGTGGCTTTTCCCGCTTTTCTCGTTTTCCGTACTTCTGTGGGTGTGTATGAACACACGCTCATGTGCCGAAATGGCCCGCGTCTCGGCTTTCTTACTTTTGCGGATTTTCACCTCGCGCCACGAGACTTTCTCGAGAGAGGCAGAAAACTGGAGATGAAGAAGAAGAAGAAGGAAATGGTTAGCCTTTTTTGATGCACCGAACGCTGCGGGGGCTAAGGCTTTTCGTCCGACGTAATGTGTTTTGCGGATAGACTACGTGCGGCGAAAAATATTCACTTTACGAAACAAATTCTGTTTACTCTCATTTTATGGTTTCTTTAAGATTCATAAATTATCAATCTTTTAAAATTAATCCTTGATTATGACTTTTGATTATAACTGACCTTCGGTCATCTATTACTAATAACGACTGAAACTTTAAAATAGAAAAAATATGTGTATCATCGATTTGATAAGTTGTACAAACATATATTTTTTAACTTTAACAATACAAAATAAAAAAAATAAGGGATGCATTACACACCCGAAGTTCACGCAAATAATAACAATCTCAAGTCAATTCCATCGCTCATTCAATTGTAGAACAAAAGATTTTAGTACATAAGCGTAAGGAAAATATAATAAAAAAGTCAATAATAAAAAATAAAATTGTTCAATCACGACTCAGTCTGCATCTCCCGAGCCGTAAGTGAAGTAATCGAAGAATGTAAAAAAAAAATAATAATAACAATAATAATAATAATAATGATAACAATAATAATAATAATAATAATAATAATAATAATAATAATAATAATAATAAAAAGAAGAAAAAGAAAAGCCACGAAGAATTTTTCAATAAATTATTAGAAAGTGTCATGAGATAGAAAAAGGAGAATTCAGCCATCGAATTATCCGCCTATATCTCCGAGCGGGTTTGCCGCGCGGGTCTTTCCCATCCGGGCATTTATATATTTGCATATCTATTGGCCGCATCGCGTTTTCCAATCACGTTCAAGGTCGGATAGCGTTTAGCCAAAGGGAGATTCTTACGAGGCTGAGACAATGACCGTAATCGCTTTCTTTATCATCCGTGCTCTCCTCCCCCGCAAAAATATCACCGCGCTTCATTTCGAGGCACATTATCGTCGCGCGTAGGCGTAAGCAGCTGCACGTTAGATAGCGGCTTTTAAAAACAGTCTATAAGAGAGCAAAAGAGAGTGAGAGAGAGAGAGAGATAGGACGATGTAATATGCATCTCGAGTGACGCCTCGAATGCTTGCGTTATGTGCGGGAAGAAGATAAAAATAGTTTATACGAGCTGGTACGAAGCAGGATGTTTTGGTCTATGATTATCGAAACCTTATTTTATTTTCTCCGTTGAATTACTCCGTTGAGTTACTGATACGAAGAAAGAAAATTTTCTCGTATAAGATTTTAACGGGATTATAAATAAATATACCAGCGAGTACAAGGAGCATTGTATTGCGTTGTGGGCTCTAATAATAATTATTGTCGATCGTTGTAATTACTTGCTCGCTCGCTTTTCTATATATATATATATATATATATATATATATATATATATATATATATATATATATATATATATGTGTGTGTGTATGTGTATGTATACAAAATAAAATTGTAAAAGTGCGCGATCCGAATTAGGATTACATAATGGATGATTTCCGGGCCGGTAATTGCCATTTGCCGTCTCTGTTCGAGCTGCCGCGATATCTTACAAAAACCTCATAACGAGATTAATTACTCGCTCGATAGGGCTTTCTCAAAAGTGAAGCTGCCGCCATCGCTATCATCGCCGCGCGGGTTTTACATCGGAAATCAATGCTCTTCGCTTTCGCGTGAAATTCAATTCGTCGGTGTCACTGCGGTCTGCTTATATATATATATATATATATATATATATATATATATATATATATCTATAATTAGGTGAGTATAACTTCGAGCAGTTTTTTGCTTCACCTTCAATTTTCTGGGATTGAAATTATCGCACGCAGGTCGTAAATGTCAAATATTACTTTAGGATTTGCTCGCGTTTTACTTTCATATTTCGTTATATTTTTTTCTACAGATCTTAGGAGAAAGTTATCTGTTTAATTATGACATTACTGTACGAAAAGTTTTTTGATACATCGTGACTTCGTTATCGCGTGCTGCCGTCGTGACAGCCGCAAAGTTGAAACTTTATAATCGCGTTAAAAACTAAGAGAAGATACCGATGTTTTTCAACTTGTAATTTAACGTTATTACGAAAGAATTTTCCCAAGACAAATTTTCATCGAATTGAAATTTAAGGTAATTTATTCGCAATGTTTTTAAAATTAGTCTAGTATATACATGTAGATTAATAGAAAAAAAAGTTTACATAACTTCAGATATCGTAAGAATTGATTAAAGTCTTCGCGTGTTTAAAAATAAGCCAAAAAAACATCTGCCAAAAGGACCCATTTACAACATGTATATAAATACGAGCGAGGATCGATGCTCAAGAAGGAGCATACAATGTAACGATTTAACGATCGATTCGTTCGATATTTTTTTCGAGGAAGAGCCATAGCTATTCTCAAGCATGTCCATAACTTTACCGCGCCGAGAAAATTAATAATTGCACGCACGCGTGAACGACTTGTTCTCCCTTTCTCTCTCTCTCTCTCTCTCTCTCTCTCTCTCTCTATCACTCGCTTACAACGCGATCAGTTAGACGGAAGACTTACGTTACGAGTAATACGCGCGCGCTTCTTATTATATTGTATGCACTTAGGCTCGCGAGTAGGACTTTGCTCTTATATATCGTGATTTATGTTTGTTACGATGTTTTATTTATTATTATTATGCTGCAATACATATGACGGGTTATTGATTTTATTGAACTATTGAGTATAGCTATACGAATTTTTTATCTCTGTTTATTTGTTACTTTTTATTTGTATATGTATGTACATAAAGCTTGGTAATTGTGATCGATTAACTCTTTAGCTACTTTAATGTTGAATTTTTTAAAATAACCATGTATATAATCCATGGGTAATAGTTGAAACAAAATTTGCCTCGCGGTAAGAGATTCATTGAATAAAATAAAGTTCAATATTTATACCGTGAAAAGAATAACGGAAAAACGTTTATTTCAAGAGATATCTATACTATAATCGCGCGGCCAAATTAGCGCCTTTTCTTTTTTTCTTCTTATTTTTATTTTGCACTAAATAAGCCCCTCGAAGAGAAGAAAAGGTCAATGTATATGGCATAGAAGAACTCGTATGTATGGAAAATAACAAGGTTATACGTAGATAATAAAAGAGGATGTTGCGCGCGTTTTTATACGTACACATACACACACACATTTTTATCTATATAACATAACACACGATATACATGTACATATAAAGACGAGAGCTCGCTGGTTTGCTGCACTTTGTCGCACTCGCGTGTTTGTGCATACATACACACACATACGAATATACGAGTATACGAGTATGTACCTCGTTCCTGCATCGGCTGCTTTACTGCCGAGACTCGCAGCATCCCGCTCGGTACGTTGTTATATAACCTCTTCCGCGATTGTTTGCTCAGGACCGATGACGTTATATGTACCGGCGCTGACTACCGACGGAATGATTCAATCAAGATGCGCGCGGGCTACCGCGGAATGAGGGACCTTGTGTGCTCGTAGATGTATCGCGCGCTTACTTTGAAGATGACTTGCTCTCCTCCTCCTTATATGCTTGGGTTGTTGAACGCTTAAGGAGCCTGGCTTCATTCAACCACTTAGTCGGACAATTTTTTTTTCATAATCGTACGACCCCTTACGCCGATGTGTATATTCAGCGCCTATTATTAATATTTTTTTTTACATTTTATTTAAAAGAAAAAAGTAGATGAACGCAGGCGGATAAAATGAGAAATAAAGATCCGCTGTTTAAATTTCCAGACGGTTTTTTATTCATTTTACTACATAAACGTATACAAAGCCATCGAATTATATTCCGCACGAGTTGAGAGTGTCATGCATACATCATATAATATAAAAATGAAAATCCATATTCGGCTTGTTCCATTTCCAGCGTATAGAAAAATTTCGTGCGACTCTTTCGTCTACGAAAATCATGGATATTCCCATATTCCCATACGAATTATCTTCGCGCGGCCGGCTAGAATTCGCCGTCGGAAAGAAGAAAAATCCTGTGATAAAATTCGTGCGAGGCGTCGCGGTGCTCTCTGTACGTGAGAGGGAAAAAGCCTCTCTTTTCTTTTCCATCCATTCGCATGCATGAACCGAATGAGACGTAGGTATAACGTAGGTATAATGTATGCGAATCCGCGCAGCGACGTTTCAGCTGTTGAACTGAAAAAAGAACGAGCAGGAAGTAGGAAGTATCTTGGATGCTGCTGCGGAGAGAGTTGCGCGGGGGGAAACTGCGACTACGTCGACGACTACGACGCGGCTGAGGATAAATCACGAGAGATTAACTTTCGCAGTCTAATATATATGTGTGTATATATATATATATATATATATATATATATATATATATATATATATATATATATATATATATACTATCCCAGGAAATTGGGAAATTGGTTACGTCTACGGCTGCCTTTCTTTTTCTTCTTCATTTTCCTCAATCTCTCTTTCTTCTTACGCTCTTTTATCTATTATTTCGTCACTTTGTTCTTATATTACCTACCCGGTGTAATGCGATTTTTGAAATTCAATCTTTACTCGACGCTGTCTCCTTTCTTGCCATGGATACATTCGTAAGCCGCTTCGTAATGAAAGACTTACGCTAACGTAATGATCTTTCATTTTCTGGTTAACTGTATTCATCTGCGTCTTGTTTGAGGGTTTAATTAACGAACGAATTGTATTAAGATAGAAAAAAAAGAAAAAGAAAACAGCAACCTGATATTTTTAACCAATGGTGCTATGCTTTTTAAATAAACACTCATAGCGAACATTTGGATTCCATGTTTATTAAGATTTGACACTTTGTTGATATAAAGTTTAAGCCGGTAAAGTTTTATATCATTCGGTAATAAAAGCACAAAATTTTTATAACAGAAAAACTTATGATTGAATTTAGATACTTTAGTGGCGTGTGAAATACAAAAAGCTTCATGTAACGCTATAATCGCTATTGCACTATCAAAGCGAACAAAAAAAGAACAATAAAAAATAGGCTATAAAATTTTTAGTGTTGCGTAACCTAATAGCTGAATGGAGCAACTGTAATTCAAGGCCTTTAAGCGCAAAGGACCGATAAACAAGAACTGAAAGGACTAATTCCCATGGAGCCCGTAAAAAGCTGTAGCATAAAGAAGTCGTTATATTGTAACGTTTTTTCTTTTTTTTTTTTACTCTTTTTTATTCTCGTGCACAGTACACAAGTCAAGTTGCTCTAACGGAGAAACAAAATAAGCCCCTTGAAAAACGAGAAAAAGAGAGAAAGAGAAAGAGAGAGAGTTAAAACTCTCAAAAGCTGAGTATCGATACACGTGAGATCTCGTGAAATTCATGTAGAATTTATGTAGTCGATCTCGAGAGTAGGTGACGTGCCACGACAAATAAATCATTCGTAAAAAACGAAAGAGAGAGAGAGAGAGAGAGAGAGAGAGAGAGAGAGAGAGAGTGAGAAGGGCACCGTAGTAATATAAGCCGACGCACTTTGGCCCTTGCTCTCTCTCTCTCTCTCTTTTTCTCCTTCACTTTTCACTGAACGAATCCTGAAGGAGAAGAAAAAAGAGTAAAAGTTGAGAACAGACGACGAAAGAAGGAGGAGAAGAATTATGCGGACTTTACGAGCGCGATTATATAGAGGTCCCGTAAAAGCCGAAAGGAAGCGGCGAGTAAAAAAGTGGAGGCGCGTACGTAGTTAAAAGTACTAAAAGAGAGAGAGAGAGAAAGAGAGAGAGAGAGGGGGGGAGGGGGGGATGGAAGAGCGAAGGAGGGACAGAAACGAAGAAAAGATCATATTCGCGTGAGCATGTATTCGTGTACATATAGGTATATATGGGAAAACGAGAAAAATCGAGTCCATGATGAAAAGTTGGTGTATACGTATATATATGTATAGCTTAGGTTTTAAATTTATTTTATTTTAATATCGCTTTAGTGTGTGCCATTGACGCCGTTGCTCATGAAGCTTTTATTGATCTTTTTTCTATCGGTTTTCTCATTGCAAATCGAATTCTGCCTTCTTTTTCTTTTTCAATAGATCCAAGAAAATGTCAATTTTAATATTGCGCGCATTTATATTTTTTACCGAGAGAAGAATTTGATAAGCTAATACTTACGTTGGAAAATAATTTGTTTTTATACGAAAAGACGCGTGCGTTGTGGATTATTTATTGTCTTTTAAAATTAAGAATTAGATATATTTTAGGCATGAGATGAATATTTACATATGAATACGGTTAAAACGTGAATCAATTCTAGATCTCCCCGCAGAATCATTAAATGTCGAGCGGCAAAATTACAATTTTATCGGAAAGCGAAACAATAAAGAACGCGATCACGTTCGCGAAAGCTTTTAAAGTAGAAGAAAGAAAAAATATAAAATCCTGCAGAAGCGTAAAAAGATAGTTTCCAGTGGAAGCGGGATAAAAATAAAATTGAAAGAGTCTGAAGAAAGAGAGAGAAGAGAGAGAGAAAAGAGAGAGAGAGAGAGAGAGAGAGAGAGAGATAAAAGAGAGAGGATTTGGTGCGCGCGGATGAACGTAAAATGGGAGAGAAAAGAACACGAGCGGAAGATTACGCGGAATGTTCGGGGAAATAACGCGACCGCTCGAGATCTATATAGATAAAGGTGCAGAGGAGAGGAAAAAAAGGGAAGGTTAACGTTTTCGCAGCAAAAGCTTATTTCGTTCTTTGCGCGCGTTCATTATACGAGCTCTCGAATTGAACGAGCGCGGGTTAATTAAAATTACGCGGGAAATTGGAGAAGAGAGGCTGCTGCGATGGCTTTGTTTCTCGTGTAGAGAAGGAGCCCAAATTAAACAGTGATTCTTATCTGGTTAAAACTTTTCTTTTGCTTTCCTAATTGTCTTTTGTGACAATCACGTGGCGGCGGCAGAGGCTGATTGCTTTTTGTTTGCTTTCGGTAATACCGAGATTATCCTATGACCTTCGTTGGTTATACCGACAGTCGTCACAATTTTCTCGATCGAATCGAGCATTCTAATTAAACTCTCCCTCTCTCTCTTTCTCTCTCTCTCTCTCTCTCTCTCTCTCTCTCTCGCTTTTGCGAATTATCCACGCATTACTACATAGCAATGCACACCCACTTATCCGTTATTTTATCATCGAACGTCGGCCTAAACAAATTTTCCCAAGCGACCAAAAATTTTCGCCGCTTACTTTATATAAGGAAATTAATGGTTTACCCTGGCGAAATTAAACGAAATAACAATTCTAACACAGGTATACGATCGGAAGCGATCCAACGGTTTCGTGCAAATTCCTCGGCGGAAACTTTGATTTGCGGCGGTGGGGGAGTTTGCGCGGTTTTCCCACGCTCCGCGGCATGTTCCTCCCGCGTGGACAAACTTGGCGCACCAACGAACGACGTTGAGAACGAAGGTGCGAGAGCTAGAGCGAGATATGTATACATGTACGTGTGTCGGTGGTGAACGAGCTTCGACCCTCCGATTGTTTATATCATCCGAGTGTATATCGCCGAGATGCACGTAAACTCCTGCGGAAACTTTGCTCTCTAGCCTCCCTAACTCCTTAACTTGACCGTTTTTTTTTTTTTTTTTTTTTATTCTCGTAAATCATTCGAAATATATCAAAGATACCTATATCGTTTAAAAATATTCTCTAAAAATTTTCTAAAAATATTCTAAGCAAATGAACTAAAAATTTTATTTATAAAAAAACTTTCGGAATAAATTCTATTGTAAGCGACTTCCGCAAAAAGCGAAGGCCGGTCCTTATCGTCGACAACTCTCTCGTTGTCGAAGGTTCGGAAAAGGTGTCGGAGCTTGCACCGTACATACGTGTGTGCGCGTGTACGTGTGCGCTCGCCGTACCGGCAATGTCTTCTCGCGGTCGTTTGTTTTTGGAAAGCCTCGCGCGGTTATCGCGCTCGATCTTCTATTCACGTCCAGTCGCCGCGGAACTTTCCAGACGACGAAACTTTATGAAATTCTCATCCTACGTCCGGCTCTTTACGCTTATATTATGAAACTGGCCGAGAGAGATAGAGAGAGAGAGAGAAAGAGAGGGACAGAGAGCTTTTCTACGCGCGTTTCGGTGCAGCGAGCGTCTCCGGTATCCTTTTAACGGCCCTGGTGAATTTTTTAGCCGCGGCTTGGCTATCGGCCGATTTTGAAATTTCAAAAGCGTCGCGTTCTCGTCTCCTAAGTATTCTTGGGAATATCAAGTAGCTTTGAGAAGAAAAAAGCTCGAAGCTGCAACGGCAATAATGTCGAGTCACGGCAGGACAGCTTGTTTCGTGGGAGGCTCAATGACTTGGCTTTTCTTGATAGAAAGGAAAGAAGAAACTATACAATTTTGAGATAATTATCCTTTTTTTTCCTTCAAATAAATTTCCTTTAGGAAGCGACTTTAAAAAAACTTATAGCGATCTACCGTAAAATAAGTAAACAAATAAATTAAAAAAAAAAAAAAAAAAATCATGATAATATGGAAAATCGAAGTCAATTTAGTATACGAAAAAACCAAGACTCCGCAAGTCGATAGACTTTTCGTTTTTTTCGTTTCGAGTGAAAAGCGATATCTCCGATATTAATAAGGTTAAAGTATAGCGGGTTCGCGTCGAGCTTGGAGAATTTCTAAAGCGACCGCAAAATTACCGGTGCGTTGGTAGTTTCTTCGGTCCTTTCCTCGAAAAAATACACAGGATGTGTGTGTGTACGTATATATATACATATATATATATATATATATATATATATATATAAAAGTGGGAATGAAAAGCAGCAAAAAGAGTATACGTATCGGTTTATGCTCGCGTAGGTGTAACTCTACTCTTTCTCTCTCTCTCTTTTCCTGTATACCTTTCGGACGGCTTCACGCTTCGCGTCCCCCATTGTCTCTCGGGCAGTTTATCGTAACCCTACACTTGTCGCCTCTCGTTCTTTTTTATTTTTTCCTCGTTCTCTTCTCCCTCTTTCCCTCTTCTCCACCATCGACGTGCAGCTTTTTTCTTTCTCCCGCAAGCTCGAGCTTCGTGCTCGGCCGACGACGACGCGATGCACTTTCTCTCTTGCTCCTTGTTGCATTATTCCCGGCGGTTTACACTCTTTGATTTCATACTCGAAAAGAGCTTCGCGCCTCGATGTTCGGGGTGCGGCTATGCGGGCAAAGTTACGGTTATATCGCGGCGGGCTGGCTGGCATTTTCCGCGTATAAATCTTTTTTATTTTCCTTGTCTTCGCTTACTTATTTTGTTTATTTTTTTACAAAGATACGCTTACTTATTTCTATTTCGTTTGTTGCTTATTCGTCCTCTTTTTTCATCTTTTTTATAACTCGAACGTTTAATAATGTATCCTGCTAAGTCGTAACCCGTTCTTGTTTTTATGCGATACTTGAGTGAAATTCATTTTATTTAGTCTGAGCGATCGGTTTGTATATCATATATTTATTTCCGCGAAATGGTTTTTCACATCGGCGAGCTTTCAACCTAAATACTTTCAACGTGCATGTGCTATGGCTGCCTTACGCGTTTGAATATTTCGCGTTGGAAGCTTTTACGAATATATGATGTATAAAAACAATGTGGAATCATTTTAGTAAGATAGCACTGTTATAATAATTTCGGTTCTCTTTTTTTCACTCGTTCAATTTTGCCGTTCGCGGTGGGCTCTAAAAACTTATGAAAAATAAATATTAAATGGTATATATATATATATGAAAGCTGTCGCTGTTATGTATAAAATTGCAATATATATATAAATAATAAATGAAACAATTCGTTTTTAATTTTCACTTATATTATATTATTATTTAATTTCAGAACTAAAATTCAAAAAATAGTGCATGAAAAATACCTTAAACAATGTAAAAAGTTAAGTAATTTAAAATCATCTAATAATCAGCAGTGTTATCAAAAAACATTTTCGAACCATACTTTTTATCCTCGATTTATTAATCTTACGAATATATATATATATATATATATATATTCGATATCCATCGAAATAGCTTCCATTGTGCCTGTAACATAGCATAACTTATTCCATTGCAGACAGTTGCGTCGTAAAAAAAGTACGTCTTTTTTCTATTTTCTACTTTAATGCGTACACACACTTATGGTGGTATAAAAAAATCGCAAAAATTTTTCCTCTCTATTTACATACATAGTATTCGGTATTCTTCGAAACGAACAGTTAAACAAAGAATATCCACGTGGCTCTCATGTATAGAAAAAGCAAGAAAGAGATAGAGTCAAGTGCATTAAACACGAGGAAAACGAAAAAAATAAAAAAAAATGAATAAAGAAAAAGAAAAAAGAAAAAAAATGATGCGTTTTGCCAATAATCCAGAGTACAAACCTACAGTTGTACGTATACGATAGGATGGGGGTACGACGAACCGGAAGTGCAACTGGAGCAGAAACTCGTGAAAGCTGGAAAAGCTCTCTCGTACACTCTCCACGTATCCGGTGAGCGAAACACGTCGACACGTTACGTACACATACGCGTATGCACGTTCGTGTCATCGTCGTCGTCGTCGTCGTTGTCGTCGTTGTCGTCGCGATGCGGAAATCTCGCGCGCGCACTGGTCGAGCGGCTATTTTAATGCGGTCGATATTTCAAACGATGCTGGAACTCTGCATATCCGTGTGTGTGTGTGTGTCTCTGCACATACACGTTGTCGCAAGTTATAGTACCGGAGCTTTCTTTCTCTCACTTACTCTCGTGTTTTTCCTTCACCGTATGTAGGTACGACGTATACATGACGCTAGTGCTTTTGTTTTATATATATATATATATATATATATATATATATATATATATGTGAGTACGGTGCTCAGACATACTTCTGCAAGCGTATACAGCAAACGTAGTCCGCAACCGCCTGGAAAATATTGCATTTGATTAAAGAGAAAGAGAAAATGTCGAGTTGGGAATTTACCATTCGTTCGTTCGTTCGTTCGTTCATTGGTTGTGCGGGTGCTTTTTTACTTTTCGCGACGCGTCTTTGATTTAAAACTTTCGAGCGAGTGGCTAGACACTTTTAATTGGATATATTACCGATGCTAATTTACGATATCAAAGCCGCGTCTACGCACATTTCCGCGGGAATCGAACCATATTTTAAAATCGGAATTTTCATTCGTTGAAAGCATTTTGTAAACGTATTTCCATAAATTAGCTCTCTAAAATACGTATAGTAATAGGTAGTTAGAGAAATAAAAATTGGTTTAACGTTGTTCAAAAAAAAAATTAAATAAAAAAAACGAGGCACATTTTTCAACCGTTGACATAACCTTGTCGCCGTCCCTTAAATTAAACAACAATTAAATTTCAAGCAAAACATACTTCTTCTCGTAGTATATAGTCGAGGCCTTCGGTTAGAAGCAAGTACTTATACACATATGCGAGGCAAACTCATCGTAGAGTTCATAAGGATAGGGTCTCGTATTCTCCCCCTCAGTAGACTGTCGCTCGCGCGACGTCGCACGTGACTTACAGTCGTTAGTAAAATCTGACAATTCTCTCTCTCTCTCTTTCTATCTATCTCTCTCTTGGTACGCCCTCGTGTAAAACACGACACGCGTGTGTTATTTGCTGCGCACGCGTCGTTGCGTATGTACCAAGCTTAATTTTCGCATAGGCTAGTTTATATGTATATGTATATACCGTAGATTTTTCATTTTCTGATGCCAAAGAGTGAATGAGAGAGAGAGAGAGAGAGAGAATCGTAAATGCGCGAGAAAGATGCACCGAGGGAATAAATTTCGCGCGGCTTTTATGAGATGTACGCATATAACAGCCGGTTGATTTTCCATCGCCGCGTTGTTGCGTCCTGGATACTGTATATATTATGGTCGATTAGATTTTTCAAAAAGAAGTAGGGGGAGAGAGAGAGAGAGAGAGAGAGAGAGAGAGAGAGAGAGAGAGAGTGAGTTAATAAATGGAAATTGAATTTACGAATATACGATGCAGGCCGGTTTTCTTTGAAATAGAGCTGCTTTTTTATTTTTAATAATGATGCATTGAACGTATAGTAAAAAGATAAGCATCTAAACATTTTTTTATAATTGCTAGTTCGAGGAAAATTTAAAAACCGAAATATTTTAATGTAAGACTTACTAAAATGGGATAACTCTTGACACTCGTTGTATCGTAATTTAACATTTTAAAAAGCGTTGAGAACATCATTCTGATAATGAAAGGAAGAAGAAGAAAAAAAAAGAAGAAGAATCGTTGGCGATAGCAAGTGGTGAGGAGAAAGTAAATTACTTCCTTGGTTCTCATAATACACATATTTCCATCGTCTCTGAAACTCCTCCTTTCTTATTTTTCTATCCATATCAGCAGACATGCATGCGCGTACGTACACACATAATCTTAGATATATGCGAGTGTAGGTCGACGACGTAGTTCCGTCAACAAAAGCCCGCAATTTCCTTCTGTCCCAGTATTTCATATAAAATTCCATTGTAAGCCACTCTTTCTTTATTTTCCTCTGCGCAAAGAAAGACGAGCGCGCGCGCTCGCAATATCATCGTCCAGCTTTTCTCAGCTCGTCTTTTGCACACATAGGTACGCGTGGCTCCTACCTTACTTGCATATATATGCATATATTTATACATGTATATATGTGTATATGCATGTATGTATGAAGATCGCATACACCGCTAGCCGAAAGCCAAAACGGAAGGAAGGAAACTGGGTAGACTCGACGTCAGCCACACACGCGCATAGACTCGGGGGCGCGCGAGACGCTGGCGTGCATGCACTCTCTTGGTGAGAGAATCTAGGTCAAGAGAGTTTGACGAACCGAGCTCAAAAGCTTGCTAATTTCCTGCGCGAATTAAGCGCCGCGCCGACATTAGCCGCTTCGTCCTCTCTATTCATCCTCCTCCTTCTCTCGTCGGTTGCTTTATTGCGCCGCTTTGTCGGCTCTTTTGTATCCGCGCGTTTATATCTTTATACGTATACGTATATGCACGTGTACACACACACACACGCACACACGCGCGCGCGCACACACGCACACACCTGAAATGCTCTGACCAAAGTAATCGCGAGTTCAGATGATGGCTTTGGTCTCCGCCCGCTGCTTTTTATCGCTTGCTCTTTCTCTTTTCCTCGTCGTTTCACAGGATCGGCAGGACGTCGCGCGTCATTTGCCGTGTTTACTTTGTCAGGGAAATTAATTTTAGGAGATTAACTTTTGCGCTTTAAAGGCTTTTACCGTTTGACACTTTTTTTATTTATTTATTTATTTATTTATTTATTTTTTTTCATCTTTATTTACTTATTTTACAACGCACAGTTTTTACGTAACTTTTTAGTAACTACTTTCATAAAATGGCTTTGCCGACGTACCCCTTTGTTTTTGTTTTCTTCTTTCTTTCGTAAAATTATAAATTTTGCAGAACAAAAGTTTCAGAAAAATTGTTTATTTCAAAACGATTTCTTCCGTCTTTATAAATTTTAATAATTTTTACTTTACAACGTATATTATAAATTAATAAAAATCTTAATCTTCTGAACATTTATAGCTAAAGAATAAAATTATTATAAAAGCAAACCGTTGATTTACTAAAATAAAGTTTGTGAGAAATCGACATCCAAAAAGAACCAAATTATGGAAAATACTCGCGCGTTTAAAATAGTTTAAAAACAATCGTTACGATGTAGAAAAATAAAAGTCGGCGGCGGTGCGTTGCGTCGGTTAGCGGCGTACTCGTGATTGTGCCAACACCAAAAGCGAGCGGCTGTTTACTCATACATACACTTGTGCTATATACTAATACATACACCCACGCACACGCGCGCACGCACACACACACACACACACAAAAGTCAAAGTGACGCAAGAAAGTTAGTCGCTCGCGCAAATTTGAATCGGTAATGGAAAGTCTTACTCCAGTTCGAGGCGCGCCGGCAACTCGCCAAAAGGCGAGAGAACTTTGCGTCGCGCTCCGTTTCTAGTTTTGAATTCCCTCCTTTCCCTCTCTCTTTCCCTTCCTCTCACCATCCCTTACCGTTTCCTCTCACAATCGCAAGTACACGGTACATGTATAAGAGAGTGTTGGATTGATAAAAGGAGGACGTGAATTTCCGAAAATCCAACGCTGTGGTTTCTCCACTCGGTGGCAACGTACCGGAAGACATCGTTTTATAAATTACAGAGTACTATACAGATCTCGGGCTTTAATGCAAAAACAAATTATTTTGACGGATTTTTTTTCATCATTTTTTTAAAGGTAAAACGAATTGAAATGAAATATTTCGCGATTTAAAATTATACAATAGCGTATTATCGTCGTTGCGTAAACGAAAATCGACGTTTAACCGCCGACCATTTGATCGATCAACAAGATGTAACGAAATACCGATTAGACCTTTTCGATCAAAGAGGATATTCGATTCGGTTTTGCGCCATTTTCTCATAGCTTGGCGTCTCGGCGTTATTTTTCCACGCGAAAAGAGATCGAGAGCACTTGACCGCAGTTTTTGTATACATAGATATACTATATAGTATAATCATTTTCTTAGTCGATATGCTCGGTTTACATTTGAAATGGGATACGATCGCGATTTAATTACAGGCATCTTCGACGTCGTCCCGAACGACGAACTAGAGATGTTTTTGACCTTCTTCCGCTCTAATTTCTTCTTCACTTTCAAACTTTATAAATATATCTACGTGTTTTATAATAATTTTGTTTTGATAAATTATTTACGTCATTATGCGTTAAAATAATGTTCGCTTAAAAACAAGCAAATAGTAAAAAATCTTTCCATAAAAATAACATTGGCGCCACGTTGCGTAATCAATTTTATTAACTATGAATGCATGCATTTTATTTATTACGCTCAAATAAAATATAGTTATTTCTAATCATCTTTTGAATTAAAAATCCAACCGGTCGTTTCAATTGCAGTGGCACAAAACGAAGCTGAAGCCACAGTAGCAGCAGCAACAGCCAGCAGCATCAGCAACAGCGGCAGCATCTCTCTCAGCGTCTCTCCCTCGCAGTCGTCGCTTGATCAATTTCTCGAATGGTGAGTAAGCGTCAATCCCTCTAACATCTATTTCTTTTTCGCGAACCTTCTTCTTCTTTCTTCCTTTTTTTTATCTTTTCTTTCTTCCTATCTTTATCATCTCCAAGAAAGAGAGAGAGAGAGAGAGAGAGAGAGAGAGAGAGAGAGAGAGAGAGAGAGAGAGAGGACGAGAATGCAGCGATTGTCTTCACGTTTCGATTTTAAACCTGTGAGTTGAACAAAGAAATATAAAGGCATTTTTACGTTTAGCGACGGGGAAAAACTGTTAACTTTTTAAATGGGCGCGCGCGCGCGCGCGGTTTAATGTAATACAAGTCTATACATGCATGCAAAGAGAGCATACGATATCTCTCTCTCTCTCTCTCTTTCTCTCGCCTTCAATCTCGCATATAATAGCGTACAAATAACCTTCCCGCGCCGCTGATGATTTTCTTTTATTTTGCCTCGCAGCTCGGAATCCAATGAGATCGTTACGGTCGTTAATGTACGCTTGAATAGAGTTTGCGTGCGTTGTGCATCGCCGTAGGTGATATCGTGTGTGCATAATTGAGTGTCTCCTTTTTTTTTCGAGTGTCGCCTCGTAATGCACGCAAGCCGCATTCAATTTTTGTTTCTTCTTGCTTTTGGCTCGCTTATATATAGTAATATATTTCGCCATAAGATTATCTCTTAAACTAATGGATAATTGTCTGTGGGAAAGGTAATATCGATAAGTTTTACGTCTTAAAAAGATAGCTTTTCATTTTAATGATACGTAGGTATAGAAATCTAACAAAATGAACGAATAATATTGTAAAATGAATGCTAATGTAATTTGATTATTATATTATATTCAGCGCTTGACTAATAATATATTTCAAATGAGTAAAGTTTGTATGATTGTAAAGCTAATACTTTAATAATTGGTGAATTTTTAATGTATAATCGGGCTTAATCAAATAAAATGAATTAATCGATGAGATAATTTAATCATAGAGTCTCGCACGCTTAGATGGAAAAAAAAACTCTTGTAAATAATCTCAAAATAAATTTATTTTTCATCGATGTAATTGCTACGAAAAACTCCGCTTAAAAACTGAATAGCCCACGGTAGATTTTTTTCTCAGCAAATATACATAAACGGAATCCAATGAAAATAGCATTAACGTAACTCCCTATTCCTCGCAAGCAATTTTAATAACAATAAAGTTTTTTCCCAAAGTAGTATCTACTGATATTTCTAAATTAGAGCAAAAATTTGCGTGCACATTTTACATACACAGCGTAGGTCGCAACACACAGCGCGATCGTTAATCGGATCGAAAACCGGCGGACGTTTTGTACGTTGCGTTTTCATCCAGCGTCGCGTGAAAATTACGACGCGTGACGTCGCGTGCGTCGCTATTGTGCTTTCTTTTTTATGTCTATATAGTATACTTATATGCATCGAAGCTCGGACAACGGGGTATGAGAATTAGGGGAGCGTTGCGTGCAGTATGGGAAGTTAAAAGATGTGATGGTGCGGTAATAAATTGTTACTGACGTTTACGATGGATTTGTCGTGCGTTTTTTTTCGTCGTTCGGCTTTTAAATTTTATTTGTTTAAAGCCTAAGTGAAGAGAACGTCGAGCGATATAAATTTATATATGTCGGTTATTAATTTTCGTTTAAAATTTATTACATTAAAAATGTAACTAAAAAAATTAAACAATCTATTCGAAGTGACAAATTATAACATTATATACTAAAAGGACAATCGATACATGTTTAAAAGAGACAATGGAAAAAAGAAGATACGCTCAAGCCTGTAATTCTATCAATTGGAAACTCATTCACGTAAGTAAACATAAGCCACAACGTAGAGAAAGTGAAACTCACAAACGTGGAAACAAACGTAACAGTTGGCGGTGTTTACTATCGCGCAGAGTTATAGTCAATACATAAGCATCACGCCAGTATAAAAAAAAAAAAAAAAAAAAAAAAACACACACACACACACATACACACACAATATATCTCTTATTCTCTAACCCTCGTTGCCTACAATACGTTACTTCACGCGCGAAATACAACCGCTCGCATTATGCATCGTATTCAAATTTCACTCGATTTGCCATCGCGCATTAATAATTATACAGATAAATACAGACATAGTTCACTGGGTTCGTCGACATTGATTTTCCTTGGCGAAATAAAAGAGTGATAGAGAGAGAGACATGTAACGTGTGCGTATAGAAGACGGACTTGGAACCGGGGAAACGATAAGTCACCCGAGACTTTTGCGGATCGCTTGAAGGGGAGAAGCTGATATTCTTTGTTCGACCATCGTTACTACTTAACCCTTTTTAATTTCCACTGTTTGCACACGGGAATTGATTTTAAACGCTTGGTTATACGAATACGCGCCTGTGCTATCGTGAGAAAGCCATGAAAGCGTTACATAATTTCTTTGTTTTTTACTTTGTCTTGTTTAAATTGTGAATTAATTTAAAAAATTAAAAAAAAATTGTTTTCAAAATAATTATGATAAATTATATGTGTGCAACGACGTTTACATGGAATACGTCGAATTAATTAAACCGCCACTTGCGTAAACTCGAGCTTATTAAAATAAATATTTAACAAAAAAGGAGACTTGTTATAATACTACACGCTTGCACACATGTTTTGGCATTAATAATCACGAAAACATATCTCATCATAACTAATATTTATATTTATATTTATATTTATATATATATATAAAATTTAGTATCCGGAAATAAATTAAAAACTCGTGGCAATAAACTCGCAAAATGCACGAAACAAACTCATTAAAGCATATAGGAGTAACGGTCGAAATCTCTCTCTCTCTCTCTCTCTCTCTCTCTCTCTCTCTCTCTCTCTCTCTTAACTCCTGGCGTAACAAAGTTACGCGACGAGCGAGCGAATTTCTCCTCGCCGCGTAAACGATATCCGTTGCACCGCCTTTCTCTGCTCGACACCGACGTAGCCGTCGGCTTCCTTTCTCGTTCGCGTCATACGGTGGCGCGGTTTTGTTGCAACGAAAATACACCGATGCGTCTGACGCTCGTTCGCGTAGAGGACGAAAAAAAAATAAGCGTCTTTCGTCTCTGTGTACGCTAGACGTCTCGGAAAATTCACCTTTCTCACTTTATCGGAAAGTACAGAAAATGTGTGTGTGTGTGTCGGTACTTTAATCAAATAAATTTGAAGGTTGGTACAGGTATACGTATATTGGTAGAGTGTCTATTGGCGGCGCGAGAAATTTTTAGCTTCTAACGTCTAGAGTTTTCGAAGGGCGACAGTTTCGCATGAATAATTCTCAGCAGTCGTGTAACTGTCACATTTATTGAAAACTATTTTCATACCGCTAGCATTGTCAACCTTAAACTTACGAGGTACAGATGTGTGTGTGGTCGCGCGCGCGCGTGTGTGTGTGTGTGTGTGTACGTGCGTGCATCCGACGCTTATACATACAGTTACATCCGTACGCGGAAGCGTCGTTGTTGAGACGCTTTGGCTTATGCAATCCAACAAGATCGCGCTTTAACATTCCGCGCGTTCCACGTAATTGATGCATCTCCGAGCTTACACAGCTCGCGATCCCATTGCGACGCATTATATTATACGCTCCTTGGTGTGTATGCATGATCATATATATGTAGTGTATATATGTCCTATTCTCCTTTTCACGTGCGCGATATTAATTAACCGAACCGTAGCTCTCTCACTTTGGCATTCGCGTGGCTGCTCCTTTGTAAATATAACGCATGCACCGGAAATCGGGAAGCTCTCGTGTCTTCTTGTGCAGCCAACGATGAGAGAGAGAGAGAGAGAGAGAGAGAGAGAGAGAGAGAGCGAAGAAGAGAACTTGTTCTGAGTTTAGAGAGAGAAAGAGAGTTTTGATGTCGAGCAAGTTTCTGATTGGTTATACGTATATGTGAGTGTGTGTACGGGTAGGTCTGGAAAATCGATATCTCGGAGAACGGGAGGTTATTTTTAAAGTATCTGTTTTACGGTTTAGTTAGACAGAAGGCAGAAAACTAAAACAAACTATCCGGATCGTAATGTTGGAAGAAAAAAACTGCTTGGTTAACCGTGTACCATTTTTACTTTTATTATTCAAGATTTATAAATGTGTTTCAAGTTTAACCGAATCGAACGTACCGCGTATTTTTTTTACGCAATATCAAAGTTTTACGCATCGGAATAAGCGCGTCTCGGTAACCGTTGCTCATTGTTTTCGTACAAGCGATGGTATTAACAAAAAAGAAAAAAAATAATCAATGCACCGAGGGCCATTCCCCAAAAGACGAGCAGATATTTGGCCACCATAATCTCACGTGCGCTGGCAATGAAAACCAGTCAGCCATATCGAGACGTTTTATCTTTGTTCTTTTTCTCCCTCTCTCTCTCTCTCTCTCTCTCTCTCTCTCTCTCTCTCTTCCTCCTTCTCTTTTTTTCTGTTATATCTATACATTTAAGGATACGAGACCGGTGTGTAGTATTTAACGACTGCTATCGAGGCGAGTGCACGCGGGCTGCGAGATAACGAAAAGCGAAGTCGACCTGTTCGCCGTTTCCTTTTTCCTTCCCTTCGTCGAGGGTAACGCGACTTCGATTTTCGAGAAGGAAAAGAGTTTGAGAAAGCTTTATAGGAAGTTGGCTTCATTTTTTTCTACCTCGTTCTAAAGTATTTTCTTTTATTTATTTATTTTTTTTTAATTTTACGGCGGGGTACGAAAGTTATTTTTATTTTGTTATTCTTGAACGTTAAGAAAGATCACCTAGCCTGGGTCTTAATAGCCTCATAAATTGGCTAATAAAAAGTCACTATATTTTTTATTTTAATAGCCCGCGCTACTGTTTTCAACACGTGAACGACTTTTCGAAATTAAACACTTAATTAAATTGCATATTTTTATCTTTGAAGTTTTATTTTTTTTAAGTTTAAAAAAATTTTGTCATCTCGCGTACAATGTGCAATTGAAGAATTTCACGTCGTATATCATTTTGTTATAAAACGAGAATTTGAAAATTCTTTTAGCATAGTAAATTATTAGATATTTATCGAACGGATTCGCGCGACGAAAAGTTCTTACTGTTTAGCAAAGATTTTTGCACATTCGCGTTAAATCTTTAAAAAACATTTTAAGGTAACTTGCTCATTTATAGATAAGAATGTACGTTTTTAGTTAAAAAAAAATTAAATAAGGCATGACGATTAATAAATACAATAAAGATAATTAAATGAAATATCGAAAGAAGAATAATTACAGCTAGAAAAAATAATCCGAAATTCAAGAAAAACGTCGGCTCTTCGCGCGCCCGCGCGCCTCAATTATCCGGAAGAAACGTCGTCGTCGCGCAGCTGTCCGCTTTAACGCGCGGAGCGTCTTTTGTATGCGAGATAATGAGAATAATTCAATTAGCGTATGCGCGCGCGTGCTCTCTCGCTCCCAACAAGCACCAGCACCGGCATCTATTCGAGACTCTCGTTTAAGTCCGCGTGTAACGACGCCGCCGCCACTCCCCGCACAGCAACATCAGCGGCTGTTCAGCTGAGATTCTTCCGCAATTAGGGATGCTGCGAGAGAGCACAAAAAACTCTCCTTGACTCATCCGTCGCGGCTTCTTCCTTCCTTCTACGTTCGTGCAGGTGCAAGTTTCGTTCGTCTGCTTTATTTTCTCTTCGACGCGAAACTACCGAAGCTAGTGCGTTGTGCTCTCGAGTCGTTAATGCCGCCCGGGGGGTGTATCGATTTTCCTACTTCTTAGTGGCATCGGAAAATTAGTCTATAGCTGCGACGTTTGCACGCAAAAGTTAGTCCAACAAAATATAATATTGAGCACCTATTTACAATTGTTAGTTTAAAGCTTGAGAATAATTGACGTTCTTTAATATACATAATATTTTAATCTTATATGTACTTTAAATAAATTTCACGGTAAAGTAATGCTTGGCGATTCAACGGAAGCCCTTAATTAAAAATAATCCGCTAAATGAAAAGCGCTGTTTTTAATTCACCGCCGGCAAGTCAAAGAAAAATAAGAGTTACGTACCCTTTACGCCTGCAGCAACTGTGTGCACCGACTATGAGCAAGAAAGATAGAAAGTAAAAGAATTTAAATTAAAATGGCGTAAAGCACAAGGTATAATAAGTGTAAATCGAGTGCGGTCCGAGAAAGGATGCTTGATCCTTTGGCTCGCGGACGCCCGCGCGCGCCAAAAAGCAACGTTGATGCGCGCTTTTATCGTATTGCATAAGCGCCTGTGTATAAACACACACATACACACACAGGTACATTTCGGCGAACTAATTTTGTAAGGGCGTTAGAAAGGGCGGGCGCAACGACACACAACCGCCGCGGTTTACACATTTAGCCGTGCGCTCGCGCAATTTTGCGGCTCGCCGAGTATAATTCCGGCCCTTGTTTTGTATTATGCGCGGCGGCGACGACGGCTCTCTCTCTCTCTCTCTCATGTGCGTACAGTTCGTACATCTGCATTTCTACCGTATTAACCTTTCCACCCTCAACTTTTCGCGCGCACGCTTTTCCCCGAAGGTTTATTCGATGATTTGTATAGAGTTGCTCGAAACGAGCGCCCGAAACTGGATTGATTTTACATACACATATTTCGATGCGATTACACAGACACGCTCGAATGGAAATTTCGATATATACATATACCGAGTATATTAATGACTTGGATTTGTTTCAATTGATAATGTCGGCCCCGTGTTTCGTCATCCAGCCGCCGCGATACGCTCATCGTTTCAATTGCACAACGAGCGATGTCAATTTGTTTTTTTTTTTTTTTTTTTTTTTTTATATTTTTTTCTCGGACCAAGTATTATCTCTTTGCCATCGTATTTCAGCAATTTTAAATAAGATCGCTACCTCGGCAAGTTTTAATTAAGAAATTAAATTTTCACACAGTCACGCTGACTTGTGAGTCGCTCTCTTTTTATTTGGGATTTCCTTCGTCTTATTCCGGCGGTAACGTTTTCGCGGTTTGCGATGCTAATCTCCGACTCCATCTCCGACGGGTGACATACCGATATGATAACGCTATGCTAATTCGTCGTAACCGCTTGTGAATTAATAACGGAGTCGCCGCGTGTGATTACACGTCCCAGGGCTCAAATGTACGTTTACGTGTGGCTTATACGTTAACGGATTTTTTTATAACCGTGCCTTGTGATTATTCCATCGTGAAATATCAGACAGCCATCGAAATAATTTTTCGTTCTATTTTTACTTTATTTTCAATTTATATCTAACTTGAGTGTGAAAAAATTCATTTTAATCCGTTATTACGTTATCGGTTAAATTTTTTATTTATCGCATTTTTCATAAAATTTAAAAAAACGTTTATTTCACGTCTTAATAAAAATTATTATTTTTTTTTTTTTTTTTTTTGTAAAAAAGTATCGCATGTAAATTTTTTAACCGCAATTCCGTCATAGTCTTGTATAGACAATGTCTTCCGTTGATTTCCATAAGCGTTCGCAAAGGTAGCATACATATATACATATACATACATATACATACGTACATGAAGGAGCAAACCCGCGCATAAATTTGCATAAGTCGAAGGAGTCAAAGGAGGAAGTTGACTTTTCGAAAGGTAAATTGGGAGGAAAGGCTTTTATCGCTATATATATATATTCGCGGCGATTCTTGAAATTAAAGGAACCCAAATCCTTTTTAGGAAAGCGTTACGTATTTTTACCTGCAATGATTTTATTATATATTTTTTTTGGTGCACAAATTTTTCTAATCGACGAATAATATACCGTGGAAACGTTTTTGTATCGAATTTTTATATGAAATTTCGTTGCATATTTTTTTTTTTTTTTTTTTTTTTTTTAACGAAATTTTTGACGGAAACTCGAACTGTCCGACGATTACTACTGCATTTATGCGTACGGCGGATTTGATCGATATTTGTAACGATGTAAATTTGCTTAATTATTGCAGTTGCCAATTGTAATATTTGCACAAGTGAAGATTAACGTAAATTCATACAATAATTACATCAGCGAATGAAATTAACGTATAGTATATCATATCGTAAGCTCCTCACGATTATATGCGAATTCAATAATTCTGCAAATTTCGTTACTGATCAGGAAAATCAGTAGTTCCGATAAACTATATTAATTAATTTTTTTTTCTTTATCTTATTCTAATATATTATTGCATCATTTTTCATTTGACAAACAATAGAAAACAAATCATCAGTACAAGCATAAAATATATACATCGTATGACCCATTGCGGGATATTAATTCATCAGCATCTCTTCCTTTTTCTCTATTTATATTATGGTTATATCAATGGAAGAAAATTGTGTACCGCGAGGCGAGCAAAGGTATGCACCGATTGCGAAAACTAAGGTTTATAAACCGCTCGCGCGTTATTACTCGTGTCAACCTTTAGCGATCCCCATGTAATCACACTCGTCGGTATGTATACGAAAGAGAGAGAGAGAGAGAGAGAGGGGAACGAAGAGAGAGGGGAGAGATAGCAAGGGAGAAAGAGGAGAGATCGCGATATCGTCGATTATAATGGGTGGTACAGTGCGTAAGCTCTTACGATTGTGTACACACACACACATATATGTATGTATGTATGCATATGCATGGTGGCAAAGTTACACCCTCGTCATATAATCCCCGTTTCTCACGGGGCGACGCGTTTTATCGCTCGCCAATTAAGGAGAATAATGCGAGCGCTGGCTCGACTTTATCCCCCTCCTTCTCTTTACTCTCTTCCGCCACGAAAGTTTAATTAGCGTCGTACTACTCTCTCTCTTTCTCTCTCTCTCTCTCTCTCTCTCGACTTTACTTTATGTTTCCGCAGCTTTTATCGATTTCGTGGATACGCAATTTTTTGTTGCTTCAATCCCTCACTCTTGAGAAAGAGGAGGATATGTATTAATATACATATATACATAAAACGTACGCAGGTGAATTAAGGGAATCGGTTTTGATTTTCGGATTGTAGGTTATGTAAATCGTGCGAACGATCGCGAAGCTCATTAATGCCGAATATCTATCTGCACTTGACAACTTTTCGGTAATTAGCAGCGATGCTTCTTGTACCTTGCGTTTTTTCATTATTTGAAATATACTTGTAAGACGTAAGTGGCTTTAATTTTTTTCTTATACATGAGCCTCACATTTTTTAGGCATAATTTAGCCAGATTTTTTATATAGACAATTATTCGTTACTTTGTTTAATGAAAGATATAGATAACAAAGTCGCTTTCGTAAAATTGAGATTCCAAAACTTCACCGCGAACATGCAAAAAAAAAGAAAAATAAGCGCTTTTGAAAAGCCTGCGCTTTTTCGAGTTTCCCGTGCCCTTGGCAAAAACTTAACAAGTTAATCACATAGATAAGAAAGCAAAAGGATAAGCAGTCGAGCTATTTCGGGTTTAAAGCAATTCACTTTACGAATAAAAAGGAGAATGTAAAGGGTAAAAAAAATACGGGCACTCTTTTGGAACTTTAGCTCTCGTCGTCATCCATTTAAGTGCGTCTGAGCCGAGCATTAAATTTTTTAATGAGAGCAGTGTACATAAGCGCGCACCCAGTTGCATACCCACGCACGCACGCACGCACGCACGCACGCACGCACGCATGTACGTACCTACCTACGTACCTATATATATACATCCCAAAAAGGTTGTCTCTCATCTTATATTATATAAGCATCCCGCGCGCACACGTATATACTCGTATACCTGTACGAGGATAGAGGCGCACGCAAAATTTAACATTGTTTGCAAGTTAAATGAGGCCTCGTCGTTGTTGTTGTTGTTTCTTTTTTATGGGGAAGGGGGAGGGAAGGAGAAAGAGGCAAAGGCCGTTCCACCTTTACGCCGCACCGAAAGTGTACGCGCACGCGATAAACTGTCTCTCTTTTCTCTCTCCTCCTTCTAAGGAATGGAAATGAATATGCGAGGAATAAGGAGGAGGAAATTAGTCGAGTGCACGAGCGGAACTTTGAAATAAAGTCATAAATTTTGTAAAATCCGCTTTGTCGTATCTCGAGGAACTATACTCGTATATACTTTGTTGCTTTTTTTCATTTTTTACGGGAGAAGAAGGGAAGGAGCACCTGCGAGGTGTTTTAATAAAACCAAGAAAATGTGATCACCCCGAACGAATGATCATTTTCGAGTAGCTTTTAGTTATTTTTATTTTATTTATTTATTTATTTATTTATTTATTTATTTATTTATTTATTATTATTATTATTATTTATTTATTTATTTATTTCTTTATTTTTTTGTGTGAATAATGCTTTTTGGAAGAATAAAAAATAAAATATATTTTTATACCGTATGTTTTTATGATAAATAATTATTGAAAAACTGTTGAAAGTTACGATATTGCGAAACAAAAATATTTTTATAAAAGATAGCTTTAAAAACAAAGGCACAAGAGTAAAAATCCGGAATAGCGGTACGAACGAAGTCGAAAAAAAATGAGAAAAACACAGTATATGCTTACACGGTTATGGGTGCGTATACAGAAAACCGTCGAAAGAAAAATATAGAGCTACTCGAGTATAGAAAAAGACCGAATCCGTCGTTTTTTACGAGTTGGCAGCGGTCGCTGTGTAAAGCAGATTGGGAAGGTAATGGATGGCATAAGAAAAAGAGAAAGAAAGAGAGAAAGAGAGAAAGAGAGAAAGAGAGAGAGAGAGAGAGACAGGGAGTAATTAACGGATTCGCGATGCAGAAAAGGGTCGGCGAGCTTTTGAATAATTAAGCTGACCGTAGTCGGCACAGGCGCTCGAATAATTTTCCGTAAGCGGAGCTTGCGGAAGCGTCGCGGAATTCGTCGACGACGCGAACCGAGATAGAAACGATGATCGACTTGTGAACTCGCGACCCTTTAAAGCCGTCTCGGAATGCGACGGAGATATTTCGAGGGTAGCAAGTCGTTGTTCTCGACGCCGACAACCAAGACCCGATACCGCCATCATTTTTTCACGTACCTTTCGTTATATTATCTGCGATCATAATTTAACCGCGTCACTGAAACATTTTTTAGGTAAATATTTTTATGCCCAAGTCATGAATGATTTCAATAATTTTATTCATATATCGGATTTCTAATTTTCTCAACTGATTTACATTTTTTTTATAGTTTAACCAAACTAATTTTTCTCACGGTCGAAAAAAAAATAAAAAGTTCGCTCAAAGCGTGACACTCGCTAATGATCGCATAAATTCGTGTCACAATGCAATCAATCAGTCGTATTCTCTCATGATTTAAAGAGTAATTAAATTTCACCGGAAGTAAATTCGTAATTCCACGGTCCTTTATAAATCTTCTCTCGTTTCCCCTCTAAAAAAAGTCTGTCTGTCTTTCTCTCTCTCTCTCTCTCTCTCTCTCCCTCTCTCTCCACATGTATGACTATCGATTTTTTTTTTTTTCGTGTTTTCGTGTTTAGATTCGTTTCCACGAATTTTAATGTCTTCGTGTTTATTCTCCATTAAAAGAAAATACAGAATGTAATCGTTGCTTTTTCCTTTTACTTTTTCGAAAGTAAGAAACGATTTAGTTGCCAGCTAACCATAGTGTATTATTTTATCAATTTTGTAGGTCAAAATTACATAAATCTTGAGACATGAATAAAAGTCAGCTTGTACATATATTCATTTTATTCGGTAGAGTCTTTTACGAAAAAAGTCAAAGTTTGCCCAGTAATCTAATTTTGTTTTTCTTCCCACGTTCGGCTACTCTTATCGATGTCGTGGATCGAACTTATCGATCGGAGAGAAAAATTCGAGTATAATACATTTATAACTCCTAGCCAAGCAACACACCTCGAAAGGCAGCTTGTCACGCAGGGTATATAGATAGCATATATAGGCTCGTGGAGATATTAACATCGAGCGGTGAGATAATAGCCGAGGAGGAGAGAGCCTTCCTCGCTTCCGGCTTCCCGTTTGCCACTCCTCCCTTCTTCTTCTTCTTCTGCTTCTTTGTGCGTTGGCGGATCGCGCGCATGCAGCGCCAAGCACGCCATTCGCGGCACTGACCGTAACTTTTTACGCGAGGAATTATGTACGGACAAAGATCCTAAGCTTTATCGCGATTTTTGCGCTCACTTGTGATTGTTTTCCTTTTTTTCGGCGACTGGCTCGACTTCTTACATCTTACTTCTTGTCGTGGTAGACGATGCATAAATAATTTAGCTACCTTAATTGAATTTTTCTATAATGAATGGAGAAACGAAAAGTGGTAGCACTCGACGAGCGATTAATTTTAACAATCTCATGTCTTTATTCTTATAAGGTCTGAAAGTGTAGAAATCCATAAAGTAGACAAGTCCTCGTCGGTAATCGAATTGACGAGTTGAAAAAAAGTAAGCGCTGAGAAAAAGAAACACGCATTCTAATGGAAATTATTCGTAACAAGGTTTTGGCTCCAGTCCTCGTTTACTTCTTATTCGCAGAATTCGTGCGCTGCTACAGCACTCGTGGAAGAATGGGAAAGAGCAATCACTTAGAGATTTTCCATCGGATTAACGAGCGAGAAAGAAATGTTAGATGAAGAGAAAGAAAGAAATAAAGACAGCGGCTCGATTCAAAGAAAAAGAAAAACTTGCGAAATGAGAAAATTAAAATTTTTCAAGCTTTAAGATACTATATTGCACTTATATGCGTACACAATTTTTGCTCCTAGTCATTTTTTTTTTTTTTTTTTTTTTTTTTTTTTTTTTTTTTTTTTTTTTTTTTTTTTTTTATTTATACGGAAAGCTAAAAGATATTTACTGCTTTTCTAAAACATTAACAGTTGTTAATTTTATTATAAACAATTGCTCTTTTATAACATATTAAATTGGCAGACAACTCTATCATTTCTTATAACGTTTGAATAAAAATAATTCTTAGGAAAGGTAAAAAAGTCTTACTATAAATAAATGGGAAAGAAAAATTCAAAAGCTAACAAGCGCTTTACAAATTTTCACAGTGAAAAACTCAATAAATGTAGGAAAATTATAAAGAGAGACGCGCAGCCGATGCGAATAAAGCCATCATCGGATTATAAAAAAAACTTAAGAGTCCGCTGGGTATAATCAAAAGTAGCGAAGCGACAGAGACCGTTAAAGAAAATTTTCTCTCCCTCCACTCTCTCTTTCTCTCTCTCTCTCTCCTTCTTGTAAAGAAGCACACGTCGAGGTTTACAAAACCGGAAGCGACTTTATGCTCCTATAGACAAATATTTTTTCACTTTAACGAGGGATGTATTTGTAGTTACTTCCATACTTGCACCGCCAGCTCCTCTTCCTTCGCTGTCCTCTTCACCTTGTCTCCGTCTTTTTTCAGGTTTGTCGGTAAAGGTCGAACCGGTGTACGGAATATACTCTCGTCTCTCTGTTATTCCAGTCGACGGTCGATTCCCCTTCTCTCTTTCTCCATCTTTATCTCTAGATTTTGTCGAAAGCATGCAAGCGGGGCCAAAGGATCAGAGGGAATCGCTTTGACTGAAAATTTTTCATGTCTCTCTCTCTCTCTCTATCTCTATCTCTTTTTATCTCTTTTTATCTCTTTTGGGCAAATAGCTTGACGTTATTTCAATGTCTTTAAAAAATATTTTATTTTTAAAATTTAAGAAATCTCTTTAAAAACATCGCGGCATTTTTAAGCTTAAAACTGCCACTTGCGGATACGAACTCGTAATTCGACTTGAATTAATTTAAGCTATTTCGATGCCACTATTAGAAATATGAATAATTTTTAATTAAGATTTATTAAAGAATTATATATTGATACTTCTTTTGCGCAAAGTAAGGGCACCTGGTGAAACACATGATTCCATTATTGAGAAAATTGTCGTTTAATTTGACAAAACAATTTTTTTTTTTTTAAACTGAAAATTCTGTGCGTATATACAAATAGGATAAAAAGAAAAAAAAAAAAATTAACGCAAATCAGTCTGAGCACTTACTTTCTAGTTAAAGTATTGATTTTAGTAGTAAGAAGAGAGAAAGAGAGAGTGAGCAAGAGAGAGAGAGAGAGAGAGAGAGAGAGAGAGAGAGAAGGGAAGCTTGCGCTGAAAGCTGGCAGCGGATAAATCTTCCTTGAATAACAAGAGAGCTTACAAGCACTGAAGTTCCAATGGCAGGAGATATATAAAAAAAAAAAAAAGAAAAAAAAATATTAGCCATAGGTACGAAAAAAAGAAGCATTGAAAAGTATGGCACCTTGCCAAAAAGCTTCAGCTGTCATCCGGCGTTTACATGGAGATGATATTCATTTTTACGCGGGACACGGAGAAAATCTCCCGCGCGGTTTCCTCAAATTATATTCAACCGCTCCGTACGTGACAAATATTTACCGTATCCGCCACTTTTTAATAAACTTCGGACAGCTACCAGCGATGTTTTTTTCGCTATTTATTATATTTTTTACCTGTTTTTCATATAGGGTCTTATCATTATTTAGTTGTCGAATCGTCACGATTATGCTGTTTAATGCTGGTCAGACATATTCTGTTCGTCGAGTCTTCATTTACATACATAGCGCATGTTGAAAATAAATTTTTCTTTTAAACAAATAATTGTATATTTGTTTGTATTAGTTCTATAAGATTAGATTAAAAAAAAAAAAAAAAAGATGGAAAAAATTCTAATTTACAAACAATTTTCATTAAATCCAAATTAATAATTATTTAAAAACACATTTGTCAGTCAGTGGAAAATACGGAAACTTTCGTTAATTACTTCAATAAAGCATAATGTAATTAAAAGCAATAAACCTAACTTTACAAAAATTGAACGAAATGCCAAATGCTCGATCGACACTGTCCTCGAATTTCGTTAATTATTATCTCATCTCTCTGTTTTCTCTCTCTCTCTCTCTCTCTCTCTCTCTCTCTCTCTCTCTCTCACTCTGTGTTAAATAATCAAGTATATTTAAAAACGAAAGACCAGATGGATAAATCCATTGAAGTCGTCGGCTGAATTCACGCATTTTGCATTCAAATTTTCATGTGACGCTGGAAAAAAATAATAAAAAATGCAAATAAAAAAAGGAAAAAATGTCGACTAACTTTTCCGTTTTTATGCAAATCCTGACGAGCCTTAATTGCCGAATAGGCATTGTATAAATAAGGAAAATATTCGGAGGTTTCGGCTGCACTGGATATATATATATATTGTTTGCTTTGACGGCCGTGACACTGAAAGCCAAAGTCAATTGTTTTTTAACGAGGCAACGACGCGCCGCTTCGTTCGCTTATCTTTTTCTCTCCCCCACCTCTCTTTCTCTCTTTTTCTCTCATTCAACTGTGTGTGTATATCAAACGAAACGTTTTTTGCGCGAGCGTTGCCCTTCCCTTTCTAGTTATTTAACTTTAAAAGTAAGAGGGCACTTTGTTGATTTCCCGGCCACTTCCTTTGCTTAAGCTTCCCTGTGTATCGCCACTACCGCCTGTCGCTTTTTTCTCTTACTCTCCCTTCGAGAGCTTCCATCAACTCGAAATAATATTCATATTCTATTATCCTTCTTTCACGAACGTTTCTCTTGCGTTTTTGTGCTTTGTTAAAGGTTCTTCGTTCGCGTGAAGAAAATTTTTTTCGATCGATATATGTGTGATTTATAGAAGTTTTAATAATAAATATATTTTTATGTTATAGGTAAGTTAACGAAAAGCTTATCAAATCTTATAAAATCTGTCATTGTTCTCTTCCGCGACGTAAGAGCAGTTCGTTATTCTTTAATGTTACTATTCAACAAGACATCGATAGTAATTCAGTTATTTTATCTGACTTTTCTTACTCTTAATGGAACGAGGCATGCAAAGGGAATATTATTCATTTACAGGACGAATGAATATACGTAAATATCGCCCAACGACTAATTTCTGCCTTTGCAGCATGCATTTTTCCCCAAATCGTGTGCACAGATTTTTCATTCTCCCCGCATCCACGCAGTCGGAAGTTGGTAGCTCAGCTCCCCATAGACAAAATCTAACGAGTCACGAGACTAGCGACGAGTTTCGAGAGGAAAGCTCTATACCGTAACTAAAATCTCCCTCCGGCTCTCTGTAATTAAAGTCGAGAATGCCGGGCACGTAAGAAACGCGCGGAAAAGACGCGCGCACGCGTGCCAAAGGAAGTGGGAGAAAGAGAGAGAGAGGAAGGAAAAGGAGAAACACGGAGAGGCTTTTCGAAGGTTTCGAAGGTTTCTTCCGTTCTTTTGTACACTGTAGCCGAAAAGCTTAAAGCGAGAACAATATATGTATGTATATATATATATAATAGACGCTACGCGGAAAATTTTTAATCGTACGATAACTTTTCATAAATAAAAATTAAATTATTCATTTCGCTACTCGATATTCTAAAACGCTATCGAGTTTCCGATGCGTAAGCCTAATTTCCAAAAAGAAAACAAAACCAACACCGCGAGGGTAACGCGAGATGTCCCATATACACAAACCAAGCCCGCGTCCACTTTGTGTGCACGTATTCCCCCCTCTCGCGCTCTGTATCTGTGTGCATCTATCTCTTTCTCTAACGCCACATACGCGCACGCGATATGTTCCAACTCGTCGAAACCCTCGTTTCGCCTCGAGTTTCGGCGCACGAGGGGGTAACTCTACGCTCACCTATATTTATATATATTACGAATGTTTCTTTCACGGGAGATTAACTATTCCACCGGGTTACCGCCAATATTTTTTTCTCCTTTCCGTTTCTTCCGTTTCTCTTCTCGGTAGGATGAATTAGGCCCCCTGGTGGAGTATTGGAATTCCAATGGGCTTCCCCTTACCATTGTTTATTCGTTCGTTCTTGAAGCTTTTTTTTTCGAATCCTACTCTGCTTTAATGTTTGTGAGTTTTTTAAGCCAGTAAATTTTATGATTTTTCTCTTTAGAGAAAGTTTATTTTAATTGCCAGCATTTATTTAATGGATTTTTCGCTATTTTTAATTATTATATAATATTTATTACACAAACTTTTTTTTCCTTGAGAGTTTATGCACTTAAAAGTATCGATATCGATTATATAATAACCTTTAAACTCATAACTGATAAGTTCGATAAAAAAGTTGTACGCGCCGATGTTATTTTTCTTTTAAAATATATTTTTTCAATCCCAATCCTCCGCGGTCTTTTAATACCTTTTTATCATTTTTTATAAATATTTACATCTTCTAAACCCCTTTATGCGATCCTATTTTTTTATTTTCCATTGCCCTTTACGCCAAGCTCGAGCGGAAAAATCAATTTATCAAGAAATTTTTTCGCAAAATTTCCCTCGGCTGACTTTGATATGGACGTGTGCCATCATAATCACCCACAATGAATTTCACGCAACGCGAGCACTTTTCTTTCTCCCGTATACTCCCTTGATTCGCTTCGCTAATTCGCCGTAAACAGAAAAAACAGAGACAGAGAGAGAGAGAGAGAGAGAGAGAGAGAGAGAGAGAGAGAGAGAGAGAGAGAGAGAGAGAGAGAGAGAGAGAGAGAGAAGGAAGGGAGATTGTGACTTCGAAGTAACTCGTGCATATACGAGTATAATATGTACGAAGAGAGAAAAAAATGTAGCAAAACGTATAAAAGCGCCTCTTGTCTCTAGTGTTTAGATTTCATTTTTTTTCACCTCGACGGTAAAATAATGAAAATCATTATTAAAAATATTGACCAGTTGAATTATTTGTTTATTATCATTAATGTTAAAATAAAAAAAAAATTTATAAAAATTTTTCAAATCTTATATAAATCTTTTATATTCTAATAAGTATATATATATATATATTTTTTTTTTTATATGTAAAAGTTAAAAGCTACAATTTATACACGCAAATAAAGAACGGTGGCTAAATTTTTTAAGCCCGGAAAATATTGTAAAAAGTCTCCACAAACAACAAACAAACACTTCATCAGAGAGGAAAAGAATTTGCTTTCTTTGCGCGTTTTATCCCCTGTGATTAACGATAACATTAACATGTCACGAGAGAGAGAGAGAGAGAGAGAGAGAGAGAGAGAGAGAGAGAGAGAGAGAGAGAGAGAGAGAGAGAGAGAGAGAGAGAGAGAGGCGCCAACAGTTACAACACCTGCCAGATGCGCTCGCATATCTTTGAGGATAAGTTCGCATTAACGGAAGAAAGAGGAGAAGAAGTTCGAATGAAAAGAAATCTCTAAGAATGATGTATAATCTACGACAGGAAGAAAAATGCTTAAAGCTCCAGATTACCTGAATTTTTATATTCCATCAACGAAATTTCTTTCTTTCAACTTTTTATTCTCTCATTTTTTTTTAGGGCGACTGTTTATTAAAACCATATTCTTCTGTACTTTAGCAATCGTTTTAATTTTTCCCAATAACTGCGATTCGTCGATCAATTTACAAATGAATTTTGAATGAATTTTTTCACAATATAGAATATAATTCGAAATAACAGCTTCGTTTCCCTAGTATTTTTAAAAAATTTCGCGTACAAATTTGCGAACGATGAAAATCGCTCGGAAATAGAATAAAATAAATTGAAAGAATCGGTGAAAACTAAAAAAAAAAGAAAATAAAAAAAGAATAAGTAAGTGAAATCCACGTAACGAGTGTCATCCTCGCGTCAAACGTAGGCCAGACTGCGAAATAATTCAGCGAAAACAATCGCGAATAGACGTTCAACCTCCCCATCGAGTCTCCTGCCAACCTGCCTGCCAAGCGAAACCCTCGCGAAAATCCAATTTTATATTTTTCGCGTAGGGAGAGCTTGAAAGCTCACCGCTACGCGTTTCGTTTCCCGTTGTAGTATTTCTCCAAAAGAGTCTCGATATTTTACGGCGGATAGAGCGATCCATTGCTTTTTGTACAATTGTTTGTTTATGCGCTTACTTCGAAGCCGAGAAATTTCTTTTCCACGTCTGCTTTGTGTTTTATGAAATTTTCTTTTGAATACGAAATACGACGAATTAGAAAAATATATTTTCTTATTATAATCGCTTTAAAACATTTACTTGAAATCAATACTTGTCGAACGTTTAAAAATAACGCTTATCTGTGATTCGTGGTTCGTGATTTATTTTTAATCAGTTTAAAGAACATGTTCTATCATTGTTTCCTTGGCTCGACCACAAAACATTCCACCTAAACCTTTCCACGTGAAATCCGTTTTATTTTAAAGTGGGATATAATACCGAATAAATTCTTCATTATTAAAGAATTCTGTGATATCGTTAAACCAAAATATTGTACGTTGAATATGTTATGAAAATTTTAAAGGAAAAAAAACGATTTCACACCGACCGTACGTCCAGTATTTAAAGCAGATAACGTTAAACCAGCCTACACTCATCTGATGATACCCACACGCGCGCACACTCACACTTACAGTTCCAGAAACGAAGCTTGCCTTTCGCTCGTTGGCGCACATATGTATATGTACGCGAGTACGGGATTCGGTGGATCATGGGTTTAATCCCGTCGGGCAGCGACTCTCTCTCCTGACGTTTCAATAATCCGCTCGCATCATCTCCGGGCGCTCCAACCCTTTCGCGCTCCGTGACGTCCTTCGCTTCAAAATTTACCGCTACGCATGCAAAAGAGAAAGAGAGAGATATTGAAACGACGCCGCGGGTATATACGTAGGGAGAGAGAGAGAGAGAGAGAGAGAGGGGGGAAATAGTTATAGCCGCAAAACTAATTGCTCTTCGTAAATGCATTAATGCGGCGTATATACGATAGATAATTCGCGTCGAGGAAGATCCGAGTCCTTGGCTTATCTGATAGGGAGAGAGAGAGAGAGAGAGAGAGAGAGAGAGAGAGAGAGAGAGAGAGAGAGAGAGAGAGAGAGAGAGAGAGAGAGAGAGAAAGCTAACACGGTACCTGTCCTTTTGCTCTGTAATATCGATCCCCACGACAGAGTCGGCTAATCAGTTCAACCGAGCTCTCGCGCTTTTTGTTAAGTTGAGCCGTCCCGATCTAATGAATGATAGATCGATCTTGATTGATGGGTCCGGTGGTGGTGCACTTTGTGCCTGTCGAGAGATTCCGCGCGATCTTCTGCTCCCTATTTTCGTTATTTATTGATAAGCTTGATCGCTTGCATAATTTTAGAGATTTCGCTTTGATTTTGTTAAGTCATCGGTTTATAAAGTTTACACTGCGAGGGGGAAACATTGTAAACTCTATTTTTAACGATGATAAATTATGTAGAAGAAGACAAATATTTACCATATGTGAAATATTTATTTTTTGATTAAAATTTTCATTTTTGTAAAAATTTATCTACATAACTGCAATAAAAGAAAATAAAAAAAAAAATTTTTTTTGTTTAACATCTCAGTTATTAAGAGAGAATCTTTTTAAGCTCAAGGGGCAATAATTATCAAGCCAACGAAGCCGATAGATTTTCTCCTCTCATATAATTTACCTACAATTACCTCGACGCAACAAATTTTCTCTCTTTCCCTCTTGCTTCCCCCCCCCCCCCTCCTCCCCCGACTGCATTCCGTTCTCCGAACTCCATATATGTATACGCCGCCTCAATATTAACGTCACACGGCTACTCGCTCATACTCCCTCCGCGAGAAAGTCGATCCAGACGTGTAAAAACATAATTCTACACGAGACTGGCGTGATTTGCGCTTGTTTTTTCCTCTTTCTCTCAACTTTTCATCGCATCGATTTTTCCTCGACTACACGTTAAACGTACATATATACATACATATACGTACTCGCGCGCGCGCTTTAAAGTTTAACAACTTTGGTATCTAGACTCCGGACAGACGATCTGCGTGCGTGGCCGAATCGCCGCGTGGCTTACGCAACACGGATTAGCCGTTTGGTAACACGTGCGAACAACGTGCGCTTGCGCCCTATTCTTCTGCGCGTGACGTCTATTTTCTCATTCTCTCTTTCTCTCTCTCTCTCTCTGCCTCTCCCTCTTCACGTTATTTCCTTTTGTTTTTACGATTGCGCATGTTTACGATTTTGTTTTCACAGAGGTCTGCGCGTTGCCGCACCGACGATTTAGGGTGAAAGTTTTTCGATAAACGAAGGTACCTTGTATATACATCGCACGATGTTACGTCTGCAGTTTGAGTTTTAATTGTTTTTTTCGTTTGGTACACATAAAATAAAAATTTGTTTAACTGTTAAAATCTCATTGCGCTTTACTCTATATTTGAAATATTTATACGCACGCGTTTCTGCAAAGAAGATTAATCGTAAGAACAAAAAAAAAAAAAAAAAAAAAAAAAAAGAAAAACGAACGAAAGGCTATACGTTATTTCCCTTATACTATAAATCTCCCGCGTAAAAAACTTTACGAACAATGCCTTTGAACTTGCGAGCCGTAATTCCCTTGACTCTAAAGCGGAAACGCGACGCGACTCGACAAAAGATTCGCTCACACGTATACGTACATACGGGACCGATATACGCCGAGAGTAGCGCGATAATGCAATATCGAACTCCAGAAGCGAGCTAAGCGAGAGTAAGCGAGTTTGGCGCATGACCGGCAAGGCCAAAGCGCCGAGACGATGCGCGTCGCGGAAAGCGCGAATAATCGGAAGCCGATAATGCGCCACTGTAATACGGCTAACTGACTCCCCAGCTGTGTCTTTGACTTTTACACAAGAACGCGACCTTTTTTTTTATTTATCGCTTTGTTATGAATTTTTCGATCTGAGAGAGTATGATCCCTTTAAAAAATTTGCTACGCCTTTTTTCATATCGACATTTTATCTTTTTGAACTTTTTACAATATGTACTGTATAAAAATCATTGTTTCGTCGGGTAACATTGGTATAGATAAAATGCCTTTTCACGTTATTGCAGTTTCGATAATTAGTAAGCCACACAAGTATCGCCAAGATAATCGTGTGCCCACCATACCCATTAACTCACATTTCACAGAGACATAGCACATAGGGTGAACGAACGCCGACGAGGCACGATTTCGTTCGTTACTCCGCAGTCCAATAAGGATCAAATAAAACTCGATCTTTCTCGTCCCTTCCCTTGGTGATGCTGCGTTGAAATCCGACTCTCTCTTTCTCTCTTCCGTTTCATCATCTTATATTTACCTCACCAATACTGCAGATTGACCTCGCAGTACAGCTCCTCCCCTCGGGAAAAGAAAAATCGCGATAAAGAGAGAGAGAGAGAAAAAGAGAGAAAGAGAGGGAGCAAGAGCCTACCGGCAGTTATCGTAATTCCACGAGCGGCTAACGTCATCCTCCAACTATTCTTTCCCCCCCCCCCCTTCTCTACATTAGGTTATATTATACCGCACGGAAAGTACCGCTCGTATTTAGCTGTAGTGCGCATTCCCCCAGCTGCGTTTATGTACTGTAAGCCACCAAGATCCTTATCTCTCTCGTAATTTCTCCTTGCGAGTATTGCGATTCTCTCTTTCTCTGTACACGTGCGGAATTGTCCGCATGGAATTCTCCCCTTCTATCTTCCTCGGTGAGATCCAGGCGAAAGGTACGCGAGCTTTGATGGATAAGCTGCGATCGGGGTTAGGCGAGGATAAAATTGGATTTATAACATTGGATTCGTAGCTTCTTGTTGTTCTGTAGAAGAACTCGACACTTGTTTAAACTTTAATTCTTCCTTCTTTTGTGTTTATGCTTGTTTGTATGTTATTATGTAATGGAAGGCCTTTTATACGATCAATGTATCGACACCGGAGAAAAAATTAACGTAAAGTCTTTTTTTTATGATATTCTTCAATTTTAGTTTCGATTTAATACAATAAAATACATAAATCTTCGCATACACACACGAAGCAATATCGAAAATTATACGCCACATAATTAGAGGGAACAATAGTATGGATCTGATTTTGCTCATGCATCCCTAAATCTGAGTAAACAATTGCTCGCGCGGCTCGTTTATACATCAGCGATCGCGCGGAGCGAATCAATCTGCAAAAATGATCAGTTGATCGGTATTGCCGTCGCCTGCTTCATATATTCATCAAGCGGTTCGAAACTTGCTCCCTGTATACTCGTATATTCCATCCATCGTTCTATAACGCATCGAGCTACGCACGAAACCACAGGTATATATATACCTGTCCAATAGCCCATTCATCGTCGGTATATAACGTTTGATCTGTTGTGTGTCTGTGCGTTATGGCATCTCGCTAACAGAGAGCGTGAGAGAGAGAGAGAGAGAGAGACTCGACCGTATAGGTAGCCTTTGTGCGAGGCACTCGACCGCGACGCAATTATATTCGACATCCTGGTATCGCACGCCGCGTCAGGATCGACGGGTTCAGCCCTTTCTCGTAAGTATAAATACGTATATACACGTACGCGGAGGCGCAAGTATTCGCGCAACATACATATACATGCGTCGAGCGAGGGAACCGAGACACCCGCGCTAATGGAATGAATTTGGCCCTCTATCGATTGCAACTGGGCGGTAGCTTCGGCTTCGTTGTCGCTTGCGCTCGATGTCCACAAAGTACACGTGACCGTCCAATACCGGACGCGCCGCTGGACCTCACCTTTGCTTCTCTGTATACGCAAGCGCGAGTCCACATACATATAGCTGTCGTTTGTTCGTTCATTCGTTCGTTCTTGTCTTCTACGGGTATAGCTTCTCTCCAAAATATTCAAATCAATTAATGGATTACTTGAAAAAGCCATTAAACGCTTATCGACACCATCGGACATTGGAATTTTTATCGATTTTTTTTCTGTAGTTTTAGATAAACATTCGTTTTTAATGTTGTTTATCATCGATTTAATGCGGATCTTTACACCCTGAAATTGTATCAAATCTTTACGTGCATATATATATATATATATATATATATATATAAAGATCAAAAACTGTACAAGGGCTACTTGACACACGATTCGTTTTTACTTCGTAAATTATAGTTGCAGGAGATCGATTTGGGCAGTTTTCCAAACGTTTTGCTATAACCTTCTTGGCGGCTGGTCCAAATGTTTAATTGACCACATTTATGGAAGTACACGTGTGACCTTTTCTTTGTAAACGACGAATCTTCTTATTGACTTTATAACTGATCAACCGTAAGTACAAATTATTCCGGCTTTTATGTGGATTCGATAAATTAAAGTCTTATCAAAACTCAAACGTATTCGTAAGTTAATAGCTTGTGATTAACTTTAATCGTACGTTATAAAATCGTATTACATTTTTATTCGATCGATAAATATGTAAGTAATTTTTTTTTTTGTTCAAGTTACGAAATGTAAGTAAACAATCCCAAGTAACGTTTACGGTAAATGTTAACGTCGACATATATCGGATATCGAATTTTCAAGGGTAATTGAGAAAAGGCCCCACGGCTTGTTTAATCAGAGTAGGTAGTAGAGCAGTTTGCGGGCCAAGGATATTACGTATGTACGTATAGACGTATGTGTATACGCGTTGATGTAACTGTCGCTAATACGGAGGTACGTCGTTCCGTTTAAGACCTTAGGCTCACCGCGCGTTCACGTGTACGTGTGTGTTTATACAACACGTACGTTGTGCGTGTGGGTACATCGATTGTTTCGCGCAGCCTTTCCCAAAAACGAACGGCTTTATATGTACAGATACAAGAAGGAAAGGAAAAGAGACTACGCGACCGCGTTATTTACGATCAATCGCGATGCACCATATTCAATTCCGCTTATATCTACCGAGTATACCGTGTTTATGTATGTTTGTGTGTGTATGTGTGTGTACGTGTGCGTACAATTGGATGCGACTCCCTCGAGAAGTATATCCGCGCGAGCGGTTGGTGAAACGAGGTTATAAACTGGTTATATATTTCAGCCGACCAGTCGATGACGCGCGCGCGCGCGGTTAGCTTCGGTAATAAAGGCACATCGGTAGAGAGTTATTCTCAAAGTAATGACGCGTCGGTTGGAAACTAGACCTTCTTCCTTCTCTCTGTTTCATGAAAATCGGATTATGTTTAATTTGATGTTTTGGATAAACTTCCGAAAATCCCCCACCCCCGATTTGGCTTAAATTTTGCGCAGACCCTCTCTTTTATATTCTAAGAGAATATGTAAAAAAATTTTTGGCGACTGCCAATAGTTTTCGAGATATCGATTGTAAAAATTTTTTATTCACGAATATTTTTAAAAATACTGGTATTTCCAAAAATTATCAAAGGAAATTTCTTATTTAAAATTACTAAAATGTCTAAATTTGAAGTAAATAACCCAATAACCCAATAAACCAAACCTACTTAAGACGACAACCTATATAAATATACAATATAAATAAATATATTATATATATATATTTGTGAAAAAAAATTTTTCATTCGCCAATATATCCTTACAAATATTGATTTTTCAAAAAATTATCATATGTAATTTCATATTTTAAATAAATATAATATTTTAAATCTAAACCCAATAACCCAATAATCCAATCCCCAAACCCAATAACCCAAACCCAAACCCAAAGCTACTGAAGGCGATACAATTGATACATGTGTTGTCACGGAGAACATTCGCTTAACATAGGCTAGGCGGCGCGTGATTTTTCGCAACTTTAACAATCGATATCTCGAAAACTATTGGCAGTCGCCAAAAATCCTTTTACGCATTCTCTTACAATATAAAAGAGAAGGTCTGTGCAAAATTTCAGCTTAATCGGGGGTGGGGTATTTTCGGAAGTACACCCGATGTTTTTACAATGAATTACTTTGAATTTAATGGCATCGTATAAGCACAAAAATTTTCTTTACACGAAAAAAAAATGAAGCAAATTAGAATTTCGTAAAATTGGATACTTTGAGCAAAAATAAAGTATTTAAATATACATATAAAAAATATATAAATCTAACTATTCAGAACGCCCGAATTCGATCTCGTCCAACGACGACAGCTGCAACATTAATTCCAATTCTCGCCGCGATGCGGATATTGCATTACGTCCCGTGTAGCTTTATTATCATCATCGTCGTCGTTGTCGTCGTTGTCGTCGTCGTCGTCGTCGTCGTCATTATTATTATTATATATTACATGTCTGCCCTCCTGCACGCTCGGTTCTCTTGAGTTTATAACGCTAAATTAACTACACGAACGCCAAAAAGTATCATCGCGTGGTGAACGCGTTCCAAATCTTTCTTTTCTATCTACATATATATATATATATATATATATGTATATATATATATATATATATATATATATATATATATATATATATACACGTTCATACGCTCTTCTAAACGCGCGCAAGAAGTTGGCTTGTAAGGGTCGGTGTTTGTATGTATACATATTTCGTGTGGGTGTATGCGCAAATGTGTACATAAGAAAATTAACCGAAAAGCACTTGAGCTCGTTGCGCGTCGCAACTGGGCTCCCGATGTACCAGACTCTTCTTGTTGCTACCCCCTCTCTCTCTCTCTCTCTCTATCTCTTTTTCTCTTGCATGTTCCGAGATACGTACGCGTACACGGTATGGAGCTGGTAGAGAGAAGGAGCATCGCAGCGAAATCTCATCAAAGAGCGTGCGGGTGCGGCAGAGACGATAGGCGATAATACAGTCCTCGAGAGCCAGGAAGAACTGTACCGCTGCTCGCTCTCTACTTCGCCGCCTCGTTCCAGTCGAGGGGATTACTCGAGAGGATGAGAGAGCGACAGAGAGAGATGCCACGCGACTTTCTCTCTCTTTGCTCCGTGTGCAGCCTATGCGGCATCTGGTATTGATTGAACGAAGAAGAGAGAGAGAGAGAGAGAGAGAGAGAGAGAGAGAGAGAGAGAGGTAGAGTTGGCGAAGGAGTGAGAAAGCAGTAGTATTGCGCTGGCATTCGTTTCCTTTCTGTCTCTCTCATTCTCATTCTAGCTCTTGGGTGTGATAGGGAGAATCGCCACTTTCCGGATGCGCCGGTGCAGGATATGCTCTAGCAGCTGAGGACTCCTGTGTGTCGTCGCACCCTTTTATCGACTCGAAATTCCTGCGCGTGTGACGGTATCACCCTTAAGAGAGAGAGAGAGAGAGAGAGAGAGAATACAAACCTAATGCTTTTCGGATAAATCGCTCGCTTGCTCGTTCACTTTTAACGACGAACCTGTTTCTCTGAAGTCCAAGGGAGAGAAAAGAAGATCGCGAAGTTGTTTATTAACCTTTGAGATTAATGCGTAAGATCTGTTAGGTTTTCCAACGCCGGTTTATCCAAAACTATTTTACTTTCGCTCATTTTTAGCGTTTCATTAAAAAGAAGTGTGTTTATGGTTAAAAGATCACAGCGTCCGCTGGTAAATTTTAAAACACGTCAACCTGCAATTTAGGACGATTAAACTTCTCAAATAAAGTCATACAAACATTTAATAAACTCGTCATAAAGTACAATGGTATACCAAACCCGAGCCACCGGTGGACTGAACGAACAGGTTACAGGCGTATCCGTATACAGCGCGCGCGCGTACCATCCCACGATATCAAACTTGTCCGTCGAAAATATATCTATATTTTAGCTCGTCGAATATATATATATATATATATATATATATATATATAATATACATCCCCTAAAGCTTGAAGAGCTCATAAAGGGTATGCAACAAGCATGTTCGGATTCAAATATTCAACTTGTCAGTTCTAACGACGTATTAGCATATATAAAATTGTGCGGATCAGGCTTGGATGTTGTCAGCCGCAGGAAGCAGCCGTTATCTCGTGTTAACGTTCCCTCGTATGTGAGTTATTCGGTGAAAAGTCGCAGGCGCAGACCACACACGGCGAGATTCTCGCTTTGTGCGGACTATTTCCGATGAGTCGGAACAGAAAAAGAGAGAGAGAGTACATGCGTGAGAGATAAAAATAACTTCAAGGGAAAGGTTGCCGGCATTTTTCACTCTTCTCTTTTCACTCTTATATTCTCTCTCTCTCTCGCTCTCTTTCTCTCCCCTCTTTTTCTGACTCTCTCGCTCTCTATGTACACGCGTACTTAAGTACGCATCGCAGTTCCAGCGGTAGCTACTATTTGTACTTTTTCTCCTCTTTTTACAGTTTACGCACACATACACACGCACACGCACACGCATATTATTTTTCTTTTTTTGCACAGACGCCTGTTTTGGGTTGAGTATACCAGTGTGTGTGTGTGTGTGTGTGTGTGTGTGTGTATGCGCTCGCGCGTGTGTGTGTGTGTGTGTGCGTTTGTATTTTATAGAGAAGAAAAATTACTTTTTCTTTAACTTAGTTGTTAGCCTTAAGCTGATAAAGAAAAATGCATCGTGAAAAATCGTCTCAAAGCAATGCCAACGTTCATAAAAAAAATTATTAAAATAAAATTCAGTGTTATAAAGTAGAATTTAAAATAAAAATTGCGAGTTAATTCTTCAACATTTATTTCAAATTAAATTTTACAGTGATACATGATTCGGTATTTTTTACTCGATAAAGCAAATAAAAACAAAGGAGGAACGGACCGTTTCGCACAACAAAATTTTTATCATTTCATTAAAACTTTATTCCGCTCATAAAACTGCGACGAAAAAAAAAAAAAGAAACAAAAAGAATAATGGAAGCAATCTCATCTCTGGTTCGTTCTCTTTTCTTTCTTTTTTGTCACCATAAAGCAGAAGCGCATCCACTCGTTATCATTTTCCGAGCAATAAACGCCCAAAAAAACGTCAAACAACGTAGGTATCTAAAAGAAAATAGAAAAAACGAACGTTATAAAACAGTCAGCAAAGCGGAAAATACATTCGAGGGTGTTTTGGAGGCAAAGAAGTTTTCCCGAAGATTTACCAACGTAAGATCTGCAATCCTTCCAGCTATACTAGCTATTATTCCCACACACGTTGCCATGGATCGTTGCGCACGCACGCACATATAAACACATACGCATACAAATTCTTACGTATATATATGTACTTATACACATCGTGTGATCGATCGAGTAACCGAGAGACAAATAGTTGTATACGAGCGCGAAATGTCTCCCTTCCCATCGACCATTAATCACGTTGTCCGGTGCATATAACCCGCGAATTACGGGAGTTTGGTAATTTCGGCAACGGCGTTTTTAGTTCAACGTTCCTCGCGTTCACAGCCTAATTGTTGTACTTGTTTAGGAGGTTGAGAAGAGGGGGGGAGCGTCGACTAAGGTCGCGTGGGGGTGAAGGTTAAACGCATCGACGCGCGCGAGTGTGCCGAGTAGTTGCAGTCGAGGACGCTAATTATAGGCCGAACTAATTAGCGCAGTTAGGAAAGTGGCTGTCTGGCTATTTGTGTGCGGGTATGTGTTTACTTCTCGTCGATCCTTGCGCTAATTCTTTGATACAGGTTTTTGGAAAAGTCTTATACGTTTGATTTATAAGATTCTAAAATATTTATTTATTTATTTATTTATTTATTTATTTTTGTATAAATTTGAATCAAAAATACAAAATTGTAATCAGACAAGTCTGTCGACGACTATTTTATCTATCTAAATTATATAATTAATAGAAACTTATCAAACTTATTCTAGTTATTCGAAAACAAAAAGGTGCAGGTTGTTTGTACGGTACGAGAAAAATAAAAAAATGGAACAATCGTCAATAGCCTATCATGGTTAAATTAACCGAGTCACGATTTTTCATATCTCTTCTCTGGACCTGTAAACAAAAGCCACCTAAGTTTCGGTCACTCCTGCCGTTGAAGTGGGCACTTAATTATCCAACGCGAAAGCGACACCGTCACCGTATCTCTCGACATCGTCATCGTTGGGCAGGAGTTCAAAGTACCGACGCACATACATAAAGGAATAAAGCCGCCGGGCGGTAACTCGTAAACTCGCATCGACGCGCCGCATCGAAGAACTTTATTCGAGTTTCATCAGCTGGATTTACGCGAGCAAGAAGAGGATAAGAGTCCACTTTGAAACGCGTACACCAGTCTCACTCCGCAACTATGCTTTCGATTAGTATAACTTTTCTGTTATACCTTTTGCTCTTTGTTTTTTATTTTTTTTTTTATTTTTTTTTTTTTATTTTAGTTTGCTTCGCTTTTTTAGCCTTCGGTATTAATACATGATTAGCGATGGCATTTAGTTTTTTAATCTTTTTCTTGACATTTAATAAATTTTGACCAAAACAAATGCCCCATAAGCTCATTCAAATTTTTAAAAATTTACAAATCTAGCGCAAAAATCGATAAAAAAAAAAAAAAAGGAATAAAAATTATACGTGAAGCAGTAAACAAAGTTTCATCGTGATGCGCCAAATGAAAATACCAAGGCGTCGCAACAACCGATTAAAACAAAAATGTTCGTTAATAGTATCTCTTTCAGGTTGATAAATAATCGGTTAGCTCGCGCGTCGGTACACCGAGAAAGAGAGAAAGGATCGCGCGTAGCCGTCTCCGAGGGTTCGCGCGCTTCGGCTCTTCCCAGAAAAAGGATAAACACGCGGAGTGCTTTAACCGAGGCGAGATGGCAAAGTGCCGCGTACGCGTAGACGCGAAGCAGACACGCTCCGCAAACTGATGGCACTTTTGATACGTAATCTCCTTAGAGATCGGGAGAGCAACTACTCGAGATGATTTCTCGACAGTTTTCTGCGTCAACTTTGCCTGTCTCCGCGACCATCGAAAGCTTTTTTGCATTTTTATGGAGTTGAGAACGTTCAATCAATTTCTTTTCTTTATATATAGTATATATAGGGGATCAATTTATTTCATTCAAAATACATTGCTGCTGAATTTATTTTATTAATTTTGTTTGTTCAAAATGTTTTTCTTAAATTTCAATTGTTATTTTTATACATTTTGTTAATATTTGCAATTGTTCTTATTAATTAAATAAAAACCGTCGATTGTTTTTAATCGTCGCAACTTTTTAAAAATTACATTTGAATCTATTTCGTTTTATAAATGAACGAGAAAAATAAATTGCATCGAATGATTTGAATGATAAAATAAAAATCAACGATATATTTTTAAACGTCATATTTTAGATTATAAAGAATCAAACGTAGATACTTGTATAGGCCATTGACATTCGACAAGAGAAAATAAAACATTTTCTTTTTCTTCTTCATTTTTCGAGAGAGAAAAAGAGCAAGAGAAAAACTTCGTTGAACCAATACTCACAAAAATCAGTAAAAATTGTCTGTGCACTCGAGAATGGAGAGGTAAAGAAAAAAGCGCAAAGCGACAAAATATCGGGAAAAATTTTCCCTCTTTCTCTCGACTCGCGCGATTGCAAAAGCTTTTTCTCGTACCGGTAGAGAAAAATCTCCCGTGTACAGAGCTTTCTACCTATATACGCGTTATCGCATGTAGAGACACGCGACGCGTTGCACACATTCGGCGCGACTTTGAGAGGAGAGGGGGAGAGGCGCCACATTCCTCGGAACAAGTGCGCGCACCGGTGTCTTCTTTGAGGGTGACACCGCCGCCCATCCAGGCCAAATAAAAATATCGATTAACGGTGCGCTGCTCTCTTTCTCTCTCTCTCTCTCTCTCTCTCTCTCTCTCTCTCTCTCTCTTCGCGCAAGCGGCTAGGTACGGAATGACATTACAGCACCAACGGCTATTATCGAAGCTCTAGGCGACGGAAATATATACGTATAGGATGTATACGGGACGAGAATGCGAAAGAGAGAGAGAGAGAGAAAAAGGAACAGCGAGAAATAGATGTTTTATTTGATTCTTTTTTTATTACGATGCCATTTTTACCATAGATATTTTTATTCTTTGTCGGCGAGAAATAGCCAAGAGATTAATAGTTGTTACAAAAAGGTATTAATTCGTTGTAATTTTTATTTTATCTCACTACAACTCCCCGACAAAAAATATACATAATATTGCGCATAGTTAGTGATCAACGCATATGAGTGATCGTCTGTTTCTGTCTAAAAATTTTTATATCGTCCCGATATATACCTTAGTATATATCGGGCCTTAGATATATATCAATGCCACCTAATAAAAATGGCATTGAACGCTATTCCTCGCTTTATGTCATATTCATATTTTTATTTTTGACAAATGCCAGATTTTTTACCAGACTTTTAATTGTGATATAGAAAGTTGTAAAATTTTGGTCTTTACCGAAAATAAATATGAATGCACATCCGACTTTTCAGTTTAGCAAAAGCTGTTTCCTAAAAGCGCCGAGCAAACGATTGTTTTTTAAATTACCAGTGTTGATGTAATATACAAAATTACGCATCCTGTTTTTTTTTTTTTGTGAAAAACAAGTGCTTGCAAAATCGAATAACCACTCACCTTATATCACCGAAAAAATGTATTATATATCTGTGTCGTACAGCTGCGTTGCGTATAATAAATCCAACATTAATTATTTAACTCTCATGTAGGAAGTTAGGAGAAAAACGTAGATTTATGTATACTCAAATGTACAAGGACGTAGACGCGACAAGGCCTGCAAAGAGCTGAGCGAGGGAAGTGAGAAGGGAGTGAGAGTAGCCTCGAGCTCGACTACGTTAAGGTCCTCGTTGCGGTCGGAAAAGCTGGAAGAGAGCTTCCCTCGTCCCGCATCGAAAACTGATCTACTAGTGGGGGGCTGAACGCAAGAGAAAGAGAGATAGATCGAGGAAGAGGGTGAATTTTCGGATGAGTCATCGATGGGCCAACTCCCCTCACTGAATTCACTCCCACCCGCGCAGAGAACCCGCTTCTTCATTTTCCACTCCCTCTTTCCTTTTCTATCATTCTTTCTTTCTTTCTTTCTCTTTTTCTCTCTTTACATTTGTTTCTTGCTTGTTACGCTCTATTTATTTTTAACGCTGCATTCAATTGCTACGCTTACTTCACAGTTACGCACGCTAATGCAGAATGTATTTTTCGTTCGATGAAATTTTAACTTTATATAACATTTTCATTTCATCAAATGTATATTTATAATTAAAATTATTTTCTGTTTCAGGTGAGTCGAGTAAGCCCTTGACATAAATACATAAATTTCAATTTTACGATCTACGTGTAAGTACTATTTCCACTAACCGAATAGCCACACGATTAACGCATGTATTCGTGTTTTGTACGAAGCGCGAGCAATTTATATAAAATCATCCATCAAACGCAAGTGCTACTTCAGTCCGACTAATTAGCAAGCCAGAAAGCATAAACTTGGTAGGTAGGTACACATATACGATATAGAATTCGTATGCTTCGTATTCGTTGCAGAATATGTAAACTCTTAACATATTCGACATAATCTCCGACAATGCAAACGTATATACCATGGTAATGACCTTCCTCGTGCATCAATTTCTCTCCATGAATCCAACCCGTTTTCCAACCATAACTTTCCTCCTCCTCGCATACTATATATAGCAACAAAATTACTCCGTCCAAGTACACTTGGACGCAGCAGCCGCGGGCTTCTCTACCTCTTGCATCTTCTCTCTCTCTCTATGGGAGCAAGTTTCGCTCGCTACTAATCGAAATTCTTATTGATGATTCCCTACCGCCGGTCTTTATTACTTTGGCGCTTTTACGAGTACACGAGAGAGAGAGAGAGAGAGAGAGAGAGAGAGCGCAGTCGCGTTAACATAAACGAAACGGTGCTTCTCTCCTCTCTCTATATACTCTTCATTGCGCGAATGCGCCCCTTTTTAGAGTTTAATCGCAAAGGAGGAATGCCAGAGGTAAACTTTCCGCGGGTAATTAACCTTTTCTTTATAAATATATCTATACATATATAGGTCTACTCTACTTCGATTCATAACTGGTTCCTTTAGCAAGATTCAGAGTAATCTCTTTTATTATTATTCAAGCATCTCTTCTTATAGGTACCTACTATATATTTTTATAAAAACGAGCGTCCAAGTATAATGTTCGATCAATCGCAGAGATTAACGGTTAAGTACGAGCGTAAGGTACCCGAATAAAAGAAGAGCGTAGGGATTGTATTAAAGTTAAAGAGAAAAGAGAAAAGAAAGCAAGGACGAAGAAGGGTCGTTCAATATCCTTCGCGAAGAGAGAGGAAAGGGAGGGGGAGGGATGGAAGGAGGCTCGTCTCGAATTTCATATTCGACAGTGGAAGCATTCATAAGCGGCTTTTTTTCCTCGTTAACCGCGACTGCTGCTACCGCTTCTTTTACATCGCAGGGGGCAACGGCCTTCTTTTTCTTTTTCCTTTTCTTCTTCTCCCCTGCTCGTTTTTTTTATAGCGCAAGAGCTTCTTTTTTTCTTTTCCTCTTTTCCGCTCTCCACTATTTACTCACAGGACCTTTTGCTCGAGTGCACGAAAAATGCGCGTGTATACATCGAGCACATACGAGCGATAACTAAGCACGAGTGTATCGGTGTGCGCGTAATATATATATATATATATAGTTGCAAAGGCTGAAGAAATTTAAAATAGTTTAAATTTGTGTCTAATAAAATGGTCTAATGAAATTTATTAGAGTTTTGATAGCTTCGAAAGATTTTATGCGTCAGTCGAGTACGATGTTTTTAATCCTTTGAATAAAATAACGATTGAAGATATTGTAGCAGTCCTTTACTCTTAACACTTGTAGAAAAAGAGCTGCAAAATCTAAGCGATATGCTCTTTAATTTATCTTCAAATCTAGTTAACATAAAACCAATTCTGCAATTAAGTATTTATAAACTGCATGAAAAGCCTTATCTCTTTCAAAGATTCTACGAACAATCATAAGCTAAAGAAAGCAAAACGTAAAACGCACAAGTCGTCGTTGCCGCATTAATTTCAGGGGTTGCGTTGTAAAAGCACGACGGAGTCACTCCCCGCGTTCTCTCTCTCTCTCTCTCTGTCCCTCTCTCTCTCTCGTAGAAAAGGAATGTAAACAGCTTGCGTGCGTGCAAGCTTAACGTTTGGTACGTGCAGGAGGCGGTGACTATGCGGAGCAGGGAGAATACCTTGCGTACAGAGCCGTGAAACGTCTACAGAGTACGTCTACTACGCGGCTGAAATCGCTGGTTTTGCGCGCGCGCGCGCGCGCGTGCGATCGATCACGAAAAGAAGACAGCCCGATTTTTCAGCCCGCGTTCAACTCCTTCCTTTCGCCCATATTCCTTTGTTCGGGACTCGCCGTGAATTCTCTCGCAGGTAAGAGCGTCTACATCTTTGATCGCGCGCTTCTTTCCTTCTGCAATTTTTAAAAGAGAGCCGAGGTGATGCTTTCCTCCTATTTTTTTCTCTTTCTATAAGATATATAATTCATGAGACGTGAGTTGAGATATTCAGGAGCATTTGTTGGCAGGTGTCTTCGCCGTCGCCGTCGCCGCCGCTTGCGCGCATTGCGGCAATGCACCGCTCCCGAGTAAACGTACCTTTGGATTATCCTTCTTGATGCGACAGTATTTTTCTTTCTAAAATATTTTCTTTGCCAATACAACGCGAGGGTTTAAAAAAATGCAAGAATTATCACAAAGTACTAAATATCGTACGAAAAATAAATAAGCCTGGGAAAATATGATCAAATAAACACGGAAAATTCAACAAATAGGAAATTCGCCCGTAAAAAAAATGTGAGCGGGCATCAAGATGGATAAAATAATAGTGTCTGAACGGTAATACAAGAATTTAAATAATTGTGGCTCGTCTTGTCGGGCGAGCAGCGCATACGTAAAATATCATATTTTTCTGCAACGCGAGCTTCGAAAAAGTAATAACTAAAAATAAACGCGGAATTTTCGGTACGTTTGTTCGTACGCGCGATCGTTTCTTATCGATAAAATTTTTTTATTCGCTACAAAAAACTTCATTCCGAACGAGATTTTTTAAGGATCGTTCAAATGAAAAACTCGGTAGGAAATTAAGGGGCATTAAGTTTATTCAATTAAATTATATATTTACGTAAATGTTTTTAAATCAGTGATAAAAAAATGGAGGAGAAATCTCAATTATCATCCGATCGAGTTAATTGTGACTTGAAACGGTTTGAAGAACCGATAAGTGACGGATAATATTTTCAGCGCTCGCGATGCAGTTTAAATTAACTACATCGATAGCTTATGTAACAAGTATATATAAGGCCTTATATCTTGCTTTATAAACGTCTTTCTCACAAAGGGAGCAACTGCGATTCCTCGAAAATTTCCTCAACTCGATACTCCAGCAAAGTCTCGAAATATAAAGGGATATATTCGCTTGTATATTCGCTATACACACCTATACACGCTTGAGAGTTTCGCGTATGCGCGTGTATGTACATATATATGCGTATATATACGCATATCCGCGTTGTCGAGGGCCGTTTGCTTCTCTATAACCGGCGCATGTAACTTCGAACAACGAAGAATAACGAGCTTTGTTCGCAATGTTCGACCTGCACGGGCTATAAGCTTTATACGGCTAAGTAAGAAAATTGATTTATCGTTACGTAACTCTCTACCCGATCTCGCGTAAGATTTCTCTCTATTTCAAGGATGTTTGCGCGCTCGCACGCGCGTGTGCAGATAAGAGATAGGTGTATGCTTGTAGAAAAACGATGTGCCGTGCGGTTTCTTTTTCGCACTTTTCGGCTATTGATTTTCTACGGAATCATGTGTGAATAAAGATTGTTGTAAGATTAGAATCGAACTTCCTATATTTTAGCTAAAATTTTAATTATTAATTTTTCTAAATTAATAATTAATTAAATATCCAAATCTATGATTTTCTATATGTTAGTATCATTAGACTTTATAATAAATATTATTTGGAAAATAATTGACTTTTACCAAACGAAATATGATTATAAATATGTATTGTACTATTCTTGAAAAAAAAAAAAAAAAAAAACGAGAATCATTTTAGAAATAGACTACAGAAAACCAATATAGCCTATAGCCGTTTGAACGCATCGTTCGTTGTTACTCTGCTTCGTAGATAGAACGAAAAGGATTCTTATCTCAATATATATCCCGCTCGAAGCTTCGTGAAATTTTCCATCTTTGTTGGCGCGTTACTATTATCATTACTATTATTATTTCAAGCACCTCGCGTTTCTCTCGCTTATTGACAAAGATTTCTCGTCGCATGACACATCCACTTGTTGGATACGTAAAATGTGTAAACCGAAATAGAGAGAGAGAGAGAGAGAGAGAGAGCGAGAGAGAAGAAACGTTACACGAATGTGTTTTCAGTTCCGATTAAGCTCAAGCGAAACTATGCGCGAACGCGTATTTCAAAACAAGATTTTCGAATCGTCGTTCATCCTTTCTCTTTCTCTCGGCAAATGCAGCTTGGTAAATATTTGTTACGGAATTTGTGCATGTGTCTGGGAAAATTTAGCGCTCTGAAAAGAGAGAGAAAGAGAAATTGTGGAAAATCGATTTTCCCATCGGTAAAGTTACATAATACGTCAGCAGTCGAACCGATAAGGCCAGTTTTCATTGTTTCGTTCTCGCACAAATATCGAGAGTCCTCCGTTTTCCTCGCTTTTTCAACATGTATTGTTTGTGCTTCGGCCTATGTTTCTTTTCAATTGAATTAATTAAGCTCGCGCCTCGGAAATTTATCAGCCGCTGCTTCGCTCTTTGCTATTTCCGCTGAATTTCTGAATGCGATACGATTTTCATTCGTTTCTGCTTTTTTTTTTTAGTTTTTTTATCGCTTGGATTAAGAAAAAAATGACAAAGACAATACTATTTTTAGCCGTTACATGACGGCCGCGTGACATTCCGTGGCGCATCGAGCGCGCAATGATCGGGCTAATGGACACAAGCGTTGGCAGTCGGTGGGCCATTTTGCCGTTTGTACTTTTGCTTTTTTAATGACATAATGATCGGGCGATGTACGTGAAATTTTAATCCGTTGCCTTTATTTCGCGCCCGGCCTTTGAACTTGTTATCTACGAGGCGTTACCGTGTGAATTTACCGGCACGGAAAATAAAACTTAATTAGATTAAAAATTGAACGCGATGATGATGAAAAAATTTAAAACTCAATATTCCATATGGGAAGAATGTTTAAAATTTATACATACAAATGGAAAGATTCAAAATAATCATATAAATTAAATAAACTGAATCAACTGAAGTACATGAATATTTTCTCTCGTTCTAAAACGAGACATAAATTATTTATATTTCTGAATTTTATAGAAGCAGCACTCAATTCAAGTTAACTTATCTTGCACTTTGATGATGCATTAAATCATTTTTTGTACTTACATTATGAAATATTTGTCGAGGAAAATTTTATAAAAAGTTGTTCAAAATAATTTCACGTATCGGTGTAGGGGATGAATTCGATGGTAATAAGTTCATTCATTTTTGTTTTTCTCACGTTACGAAAACTAAGCGTTGAAAAAACTATACTATTATTTACGAGGAAAATTCAAGCCGTAAAAATGTACAGAAAGGAAAACAAAAGGTGCAACTGTCAAAATGGAAAAAAGTCGTTCGTTGTAGCGTACACAATGTACTCGCATCCACGCGTCTTTTTTTTTCTTTCTCCTGTTTTTCACGCTCGAGACAGGTAATATCTCGGGCTACTGCGGAGGCGTAATACGCAAAAGCACGTGTCCCGATTTTAGGGTTGCGTACTTTTCTATACAGATAGCGACGAATTGATCGTGAACGAAAAAAAAAGAAAAAAAAGAAGAATAGGAAATATGAAACATTTTTCAATAATATATAAATACATATATTGTTTTTCTAAATAGATATTTGACATTTTTTTATCGGTTTTAGTTTCACTCGATGCTTGTAAAATAAAAAAGATAAAATAAATAAAAATATTGGATCTTTTAAAAAAGGTTTTTTAAAAGTATAAATTATTTGGTTATATCGTTAGATACTCGATACTTTCGATAAAAACAAAATGTTTTATTTTGACGAATGAATTTTCTTTAATTTCGTCGAAACGTCAAATTTTTGGATTTTTCGATTTTGAAACAGTAGAATCTTACAGAAATGTCATTTTACACGTTTTAAAAGTTTCACGATCAAAAAGCTAAAAGTATTGTTTCATTCATTCTCTTTTAGCAAATAAAGAGCAAATAAAAACTAAAAATACACTTTAAAACCGATGAGCCAATTAAACAAACCGATCTAAAACCTTGCGACTCTCTTATCTTACCAAAACTCATTAGCTGAATCGCATGCAACAAAATCAAAATCTCGCCAGCAAATAAACACACGTACACAAATTAATCTTTCTCAGGCAATGCAGCGCTATGAAAACGCAACTGATTCGCAACTATATATGTTTTCGGCAAAGAAGCGGAAGCAGAGCTACACCCTCACACACATATACATGTAAATGTGTGTGTATATATATAGTGAGAGGTGTAGTACGTCGCGCGCTCGGTATGTTTAGTAACGCAGAATGTATCCGTCGTTGCGTGCTGGACATAGACGGACGGTAATGGAATTGTCGAGTGTGACGCTATACTCGCACCTAGATTGAATCTCGAGTGTTGTATACATGTATGTGTGTATGCGATCGCGACCGATTTACCATCGCTCGTGTAGGCATACATATACATTGAACATGTATGCATTGAATGTTCGCTCGTTCGTTCGTTCGGTTCCGGCATCGAATTTTCCGGGCGACCACTTGTGCGACTACGCGATAGAAGAGCGTCGCTTGGTTACTCCGTTATTCTAGCCGCTTTGCACAACGCAACGGGCTCTCGAAGTCGCGTGGGATGATTTTACCGTTTGACGCTTTCCTCGCGATGAAAGAAGAAATTCATCAAGGATGCAATATCTTTAAAGTTTTCGTATAATTTATTTTCCGCATTTTTTTTTTTTTTTTTTTTCAGTTTTTTCGATAAAAAATAAATTATAACTCATGCTGTACGATTTTTGCTTTTTGTAAGAGTCGTTTTCAAAAATGTTTAAAACGAAAAACAACTTTAGGAAAACCGACGGATTCTTCCAAATTACACGCGATGCGATTTAACACGTAAAAGAGAAAAGTAAAAAAAGGAGACGGTAGCAAAAAACGAAGGATCTTTTTTGAGGTAAGATTGATGGAATGTACTCGTATATCCACGGATGGGTCTTGTGTACTCTCGAGATCGTCCCATAGAGAAAAATCTGTATCGCCAGAACAAATGGTGCCAAGCCGCGCAGGAAATGGATGCCAGAAGCCTCTTGACCATATTACCTGTCCAATATTCTATCGGGAATGATTTTGATCGCATTTACGTGATGTATCGCAGCGACTCGCAAACGTTTCCTCGATAACATATTTTAAGAATTTGATCGATGTCGCGTGGAAATTTAAGCAACGAAAAAGATATGAATCTTTAGCTTAAAATTTTATTCGCGAAACCTTACATATGTTCGATGATATTTAATAAGCTATGAAAAAATAAATAAAAACACGAGCCAAACTTGAAAGATGATCGCTACCGTTGAAAAAGTTATTTTGAAAAACTTTAACGAGCACAAGCAAAAATTAAATTCTGAGAGACAAAGCTTCTGGCTCGAGCTTCAATATGCGCGAAACTATATACATCTAGAAAGCCGACCAAGAAAAAGACGGTCGATATTTATTTTTCCACGGAGCGGGTCGAAGGAATAATAAAGTAAGCGGAGTTTCGTCAGATCTCAATTGTGGGCGCAGTTAAAACAATTCGCGCTCGCGCTTTACGCGGCATCCCTCCTGAGATTAATTCCAGACCACTCCGTGGAATATCGAGCGTATACACACAGCCGGTACAAACTGAAAGCCGTTCCTCCTTCTTTTCTCCCACTCCTCTCTCTCTCTCTCTCTCTCTCTCTCTCTCTCTCTCTTACCTCGTTCTATCCCTCTATATTTGCACAAGCAGAGTCGTAAACGGTCCTTGAAATAATAAGCCGCCCGATGCACCGTAATTCAAATGCGCGCGCGAGCTTCGAGTGTACATTGAGCTATTTCGGTGCCTCCATTGCCAATTCAAACAGTTAACGACTAGAGAAAGAAAGAGAGAGAGAGAGAGAGAGAGAGAGAGAGAGAGAGAGAGAGAGAGAGAAAGAGAATTGTGAAATACGGCACGAGGCGAGAGGTGAATGAAAGATTGAGTTAATTGAAGAATAGATTGAGCATTGTTTTACCATCAGTGTGTACATATAAGTACTGTGCGTTAAAAAAATTTATATCTTTTTCATTCTATTCATGAATTATGTGTCTAAATATTTTGCTTGATTAAGAATTAAATAAACGCAACAGATTATAAATGAATTTTTTTACATTTAAATTTCTTTTTAAGGATCGTAAATTATAAATAGTATACGTTATAACCTTATAAATATATTTAAAAAAAATTTATTTTTTTTTATTTTTTATTTAAAAAAAAAAAAAAAAAAAAAAAAATAAGATTAGCACGAAACATCGTATTTGGCTACTCGTTTTAGTTCTTTACTTCGAATTCTCGGCCTAGTGAATCAAGTCACGTACGCGGTATACACCCAATTTTCCGGTCGACTGGAAAAAGAAACTCAAAGAGAAAATACTGCGAAGCTAGGACGCAAATAGCCGGCGCGCGTCCATCTTCGGTTCGCGTGGAAGGATGGATAGAAACGTAGATGCGTGTGTGTGAGTGTATAAGAAGAAGCCACTGAGTAAACCGATACACCAAGCTTAGCCTTGAACTAGACACTAGTAGTTGGTTCTTCTTGTACGCGGAATATCGGTGCCGAGGGTCAATAAGCCGCTCTTGTGTTTCCGATGAGGGTAAGAGGGATAGTATGTCGTCTTTGTTTACTGCATTCGAATAAAAATTTTGCGGTTTATCGACCTCTTTTTATTTTTTCCCTTGAAGTTCTTATTCTTTTCCGTCTTTTTCTAACGATACGTAACAAAAGTCAATTCTTTCAAAACAATTTATGGACGGAACATATACGCGTGGTTGCTTCACCGGCACATTAAAATTCTAATAACGAGTTAAACGCACGCGTCTAGCGGTACATAAAAAATTCCATAATGAGATTACTTCCGCATCCGCAACAATAAATTTACCGAGTCGCAAGTGTATCGCAACTCTTAATTGCGCAATAACGAGCTCTATCATCCTCCAAACTTCGCGACATGAATTATTTTCCTTTCAAAGAAACAAAACTAAATGGTCCGAAAGAGCTTGCAGTACGTACGTGGAAGAAAAAGCTCCGAAAGCCTTAGAGCTAAAAGAATAAGAAAAACTCGCAGTAGCGTTTGGAACGGAGGAGTAAAGATCCTCTGGCATTCCTCCAATGGGATTTTGACCGAATCAGCTTCGACGTTTTTTGTCCTTTCCCCTTTTTATCTTCCTCCTTTATTCTGGATCTTTTCCTTCTGCGTAAATATAATGAGCTCGAACGTGTATATATATATATATATATATATATATATGTGCGCGCATCAAAGTGCGCGATTGCGCTAAACCGTAGCTCGGACGTTAATTGGGCCGTGCAGTGTGCAATGTGCCCACATCTATCCGTTATCCGCGTATGTCGGCTAGCCGTGGCACGTGTTCGGCGAGTCGCACTCGTCGATGCATCGTTGGACCAAAGCCAAGACAGCGTGTGCGACAGCTTCAATGCTTTGATTGACCAACCGATGGAGAAGCGCCTTTGCGATACCGGACTGTTTGACGCCCCCGTTGCCACGTGCACGTGGATTCGTCGTATGCAAAAGCCGATTTTATTGAAAACAATTTTCTCTCTCTCTATATATATATATATATATATATATATATATATATATATATATATATATATATATCTCGGTTATCGTAGCTGCTTTTTGTTTTCAAAACGCGGGCTTGTTCACGCATAAAGTGTACGAAAAATACAAAAAAAAACTTTTTCACTTTGAAACGTTTGTTTTGTTTTATTTTTCCCTTTAAAACTTTCATAAATAAATGATAAAATTAATTGAGCGTGTAGTAACAATTGGTCCTTTAATGCAATGATAATGTTAACGATATTCGAGGAAAAATTGGCATTAAAAAAGTTGAATAGTAATTCACTTAACAATTAATATTATGTTACGCGCGCTTTTCGAAAATTACGACTAAACCGTTGATCTCGACGTGACTTTATAAAAGCGGTTGGGTCACTCGATTAAAAGCAGATTTATCAAGCAAGGGGTGAAAGTTACGGAGTTTTGACGCACGGGCAAATTAATTAAAAGTTTGTAAAAACTTTTGCGCGGGTTTGTTCTCATCGTTTTTGAAAACGAATGACCGTTATATAAAATAAAAAGAAAGAGAGAGAGAGAGAGAGAGAGAGAGAGAGAGAGAGAGAGAGAGAGAGAAGGAAATAGATAACTTACTTACTTTGTGCCAGCCGGACTTCATTCAATTCTGGGTATATTTTTTTCATTTTTCTTTCCGTCGAAAAAAGAAGAAGACAAAAGTGACTCAAGGCTCATAGTAATAAGGAAAGATGGATAAAGCCGTTAATTAATGTAAGGAAGAAAAAAATAACGATGGAATGACTGTCACTTTGAGTGCGAGTGGAAAATTTTAAACTTGATAAAAATCTTAAAGTATATTCAAAATAAACTTATATCAGCGTAAATTATATGGCTAAATTATTTAATATCCGATTCGCCATCAATATTGACGTTTATATCTGCATGAGTACAACTTTCTATCTGTATAGACAAATAACCATAAAAATCTTGAAAGTGGTACAACATATACATATTTAGCTCGCATAAAAAAAAATATCTCATTAAATTAACCAAAAGTTGGCATTTGAAAAAAAGTCTTCAGTATCGAAAATCAATATAGTGGAATCGTTAAATATTTCTTCGAGTTACTAAATAAACTTTAAGAAGCCCATATGACAGTTTATTAATAAAGCAGCACCGAACGCGAAAAACTACTTCATCACACGAGTGAACCGCCAAGATACACACATACACACACACACACACAACTCGCGCGCATAAGTACAAATAATCAACGATACAATTTCCGTATAGATTAAAAGTTGTCACGGAAAATCGTCACCCAAGTTTAGCGAGAGCGAGGACAACGACGAGGACGAGTCGTCAAAACGAAATGATAAAGTGTTTTATTCGGGAGAGCGAGGGAGAGGCCCAACTCGTCCTCGAGAGGAATTCAGCGAAGCAGTGGTTCGCGCGAGCCGTTAATTAGAGTCTCGTTCCCCTGCCAATACATGCCGTCGCGGCGCATCGAGCGCTTTCGGAGCGAATCTCTAGCCTCGACGAGCTAACGCTCGGTGTATAACGACAGGAATGTAATTACCGCGATCGAGTGCCGCTGTCGCCTTTGCCCGCCGCCATCGCGACAGTTCTCTCGCCGATCGATGACGTCCGGTCCACCGGATTCTCTCTCTCTCTCTCTCTCTCTCTCTCTCTCTCTCTCTCTCGTCGCCTGCGCCATTAAGCACTGCGATATCTATACTGCCGCCGTGCGAATGGTCCTTCATTGAAAAAAATAAAAAAAAAATGTCGATTTAACGTACCTGTATGCATCTCCGTGTGCGAGCATTAAGCTGCTTTTTTTATTCGGTAAAAACGTTAAAGCATACCGGGATTTTTATAGGGAAATGTTACGGGATTGGGGATTTTTTTTCTTCTCTTGCTGAACGAGTACTCGAAAATGATATTTCTATGATTTACGTGACCGATAGTTGATCAAACTTTTTTGAAATTATCTCATATTAAAAAAATATACGTTGAGATCGATTAATCATTCATTCCAGCTGTATTTATGATTAATTATTATTTATAACAATTTCCGAAATCGTACGCTGTACGTTTGGATAAAAAGACGTTCATTTTATTTAATATTTTTAGTTATTGAGAGCTGCTCTTTCTAAGATCAACGTTAAAGAAACAGTGATAAAAAAAGAGTTAAGACAACAATTAGATGTATTCCTATGTGGCGGGTGTAAACGCGAGTGGAAAGAGCGTTTGTCGGTGTCGATTCGAAAATTTGTCCATTAGTATTCAGACCGCAAGCAATAACTCGCGTACGCTCGGGCCTGGAAATAATACGTATGATGCTCGTAGCGCGCGGCAACCGAGTCAATGGGTGATGCCATTCTTTGAGTCGCTTTGCCGCTTTTTCTTTGTTTTCAAATGACATAACGACCAGTCGATTCTCGGACATTTTTAATCTATTCCGTTCTAACCTCGAACTCTTTGAACTTAAACTCTTGGTCGTATTAACAAACAAATGTTAAGGCTCCTAAAGGAAAATTATTTAAATGCCGATTAGATGATACATTTTAAAATAATAATAGGTACGAGTATAATTCGGAAATCGATAGTGAAGTATTAACAAATATTAAATACACGCGTTATTTAATTAATTTTTGCTTTTCTTTTTTTTTTCTTTTTTTTTTTTTGTATTTTCATTTATTTTTCTTTGTAAATCGCAAAACTTTAGGAGTTGTTCATCGTTGCTCTTTTAACTTGATTATGGTGCATACTTATTTTCACATCAACATAGAAAAAACCCTGCAAAACATATTATAACGACGCAATATTTAATATTATAACATTCGATATGAAAAAAAGCTGGAAAATTTAATATACAGTAGGTAACGATCGTTCGCTTTACTTTGTTCGCCTTACTCCCAAACATGTTTTCTTATTTAATCCTTCCAAGCATAGATATTTTTGAGAACAAAGCGAAAATTTCAACTTCGTTAAGTATAAAGAGAAAGTAAAAGAATGTTGATGAAATGCATTATGGCCTTGTGGTTTAAGTTTTGTTCGAAGTAAAAAAGTAAAGGAATTTTACCTGTAGGAGAAGTTGTAAGGTTATTGAATATTTTATTAAAATTAAATTAAAAATAAAATCTTATTAAAAAGACTTAAAATTTTAACGCGATAAAATTACTTTAACGAAAGCTAAATAAAAATGCAATACTTTCGTGAAATAATTCTAACTGATTTATTTTAAAAATAATGTTGATAATTTTTTTTTTTTTTTTTTTTTTTTATTTATTTACCAGTTAAATAAGTTTACATGTATTTACATATAACTCCTTAGAGGGAAAGTATTCCCTGTACAAGGAACTGGTAGGATTATAAAATATAATTACATGACTAGTTTAGTTTATACTATATCTTAAGTTAGCTTTTACTATTTTCTGACTTGTTTATATTGTGATGGTTTTTATATAGATGTTAATATCAAAAATAAATAGATGCAGATTGATTTGTTATGGAATTTAAATTATGTTGCTGTTTTCAATAAGCCAAATTTTCAATTTTTTCCTTAATGTCAATTTAGATACTTTTAAGATTTTCAATTCCAAAGGAAGTAGATTGAATAATTTTACTGCTCTGATAAAGCTGTTTTTGAATCCAATAGTTTTATTGATTTTAGGTAAAGGTATTGATTTGTTTCTTGTTTTGCTATTGGAAGATATATATTTATTTTGTAGAACTGGAAAGTGATAAAAGAGAGAGTCTAAGTAGAATTTGGTAACTAGATTCAATGGTTTTTTATTATTTAAAAAAGTATTTTTGGATATTATTTTTAAAATTCTATTTTGAAGTGATTGTAGCCTATTTAAATTGTTATTGTATGCTATTGTATAATGTTATTAAATATTAAATTGTGGTCTCGATATAACTTCACAAAACCAATGAATTCTCCGCAACTAAGGCGTACCAAAGAATTCGATTTCGCTCCGTAGCAAAATGAAAATTGTCGAAAATTGTATTTGCGCTTGACTTTGCGCGCAAATGTATTTTCGGTTACGTTCGAAAGTTGCTTTTCCATCTCTTGGACATCTTTCTTCGTGGACCTGAGGCGGGCGGATGAACGATCGACGAAAAGATAACCGCATCGGACACGTTTTCCGCTCGTGACGTGGGTTCAAAATTTCGCGTTCGATTGCAAACTCGACGTTGCTGGTGCTCGATATATTTCGTCGTTTCACTTTTTTTTTTTTTTTTTTTTTTTTTATTTTATCGATCTGTCCTTTATTGCCCCGATGTCGGTAAGTTTTTTTAAGCGACGTATGTGATCTACCGGAAACGTTACTCACGTCGAATATAAAATTCGACCTTAAGTTCTGAGTTTGCTTTTATTTCGTGCAGGTAGAAATGGAGTTCCGAGTTTATTATTCCAAGTAGATAACGTTCGGCCATAGACGGACAATTTTTACACGATATAATTTTTACGAATTAACTGCAAATTTTGCACTTTACAAAAATTTCAAAATTTTCTCAAGTTGTTTTATAAATCAAACGTTAACGCCAACGAGTAAACAACCAGTAAATAAAGAATCACTATACACTCGTGCTAGTGTGAGCTTGCGCCAATCAAGTCGAAGCGAAGCTTTAATTAAACGTAAAGAGTCGTTGCGCACATTGTCTAAGTCCCAACGTCTCCTTTAGCGCATTCATGAGCAACGCTGAGGAAAATATTCCTCTCTAAGAGTAGCAATACGAGAGAGAGAGAGAGAGAGAGAGAGAGAGAGAGAGGAACGGGGCTTAATTTGCTCAGGTGCGACAATGAGGTCCTTTAACCTCCGATGCACACGACTATAACTGCCGCACAGTGTGACAAGCCAGAAATACATACAACGACTACGTCTCGTTAGCGTTAATAAGGATTTCTCCTTGTTTCAAACTCCAAAAGTTGTTCTCCGTTAATATAAACGTTTGTTTACCTCCTTCTTATCTTTATCGTGAATAATCGAAATTCGCCTAAAAAATTTTTATACCTTATTCACATAAATTAAACAGCTTTATTACATAGATTAAAAGATTATCAATATTTCATTCTAAATTTATCATTATATTTTCATAACTTAATAAGAAGATATAAACGCATTATCGAACTACGGGTACTCACGGATCGAAGGTGTAGGCGCTCGTTAATCAATTTTTCGGCAGATTACTTTTACAAAAGTTTATCTGAAATCGAGCTCTTAAGTATCCCTACGTATACTATACGTTGCGTTGCGGCTAATTCTTCAATTGACAGTTCGAACGTTTCAACTTATTCGAGGCAAAAAGACAGAGAGAATATCGATTTTTATCTCCGTGATGTCTTTATTTATTCTATAAGAGAATAGTATTTGCGCATTTGAGTTTTTTATAAATTAAATTTAAAACTATTTTAAAAGATTATTGCAAATACGTATACGAATGCGCATATGCGCATTTTGCTTTTAATATCGTATCGCTTCATAGAAATAAAATACAGATGAATGAACAAGTACTTTTTTTTTTTAAAATAAAAAAAGAATAGAGATTCAACTGCGAACAAATAATTTTATCGGCAAGTAACCCCGAAAAATACATATGTATACATATATATATATATATATATATACATACACATTATGTTATGTACGTACATAAGAAGACGACAGTAGATATAGGGGGGCTCGCGGCGTAGTGGGAGTGTCGGACCATTAACCATTTATAATTCCATGCAACTTTTCTCTACCGACAGAGTCAGAGGACGTTAAAACTAATTTAAACAGTGCCACTTAACGGCTTCCTTGTTCTTCCCAGGAAGTTTTCCCGCAAAGTCGAACTATATACTACGGTGCGCGAGGCTCGAATTCGTTATTATACTCACCGCTGCTGCAGAACCTACCTTTTACTACTTTTCTTCTTCCTTCGTCTCTCTCTCTCTCTCTCTCTCTCTCTCTCTCTCTCTCTCTCTCTCCCTCCCTCTCTCTCTTTCTTTCGTTGTCTGGAAAAACGAGTGCAGGTTATACTTTCAGCGTATAAGAAAAAAAAATCGGCGAGGGAGGGATTTTTCGCGCGTTATTGCGCAGTGGAACTTGGGCGATATGATTTAATAACGTCGCGAGCTTGTTTAACATTACGTCCTGTGTCGAATCTTGAGATCGTTAGCATGCTCGAGGAAAAGTTTGCACATCAGAGTTTTCGAGTCGACGATCTTTTGTTATGCATTGTTTGTTATGCATTTTCTTTTGTGTAGAAAGTTATGTGTTGCTTAATTCGGCTGAGCAACAAAGATATTTTAAAATTACAATTAAAAGTTTTATAAATGATCGTCGGTATGTTAATAAAATAATTAACTTATTTTTACTTTTCAATTTTAAGAGCGTTGAATTTTATTACATATTTTATTACATATTTTATTATAATACATCCGAGCATGAAATTTATGAAAAAATTACAACAAATGACAATGACATTAATTGCGACATTTTTTGTCTTTGAAATAATTAGCGTTGTTAACTGCATAAAGTTTCCTCTATTCATCGATGCTTTTCTTTAACAAGGTCTCGCGCAAATCGAAAAAGGTCGAACTTTTGAGCGAGAGGCCGCATCGACGATACAAAAATAGCTTTCCGAGCAAGCGGTTGGATTCGTTTCTTATCATCGTCGCTTTTTCTCTTAGCCCTCGTTAGCCGGATATCCTTAGTTCCATTCGTCACGCTCAGCCGAACGTTTCTGACCTTTATATATACGAGAGGTTGTCGTCAACGTTGTCGTTAACGTTGTCGTCGAGGCGCGAGTGTAAATCGGTGCTAACGAGACGACGAGAGCCTTTTTCGCGCGCTAATTAACTTTCAAGATATCGACTCTTTGAGAGCTAGACCTCTTGGAACAAAGGCTTTTCGGCTTCGATAAATTTTCTCTTTCTTTCTCAAACATTTACACCTAAATTTAATCATTTAACGGATAAACTTAATGAATTTCATACTAATAATCTAATAATTTATTTTACATTTAGTCATTGAAATTTATAAAAATGAAAACAACTACAAGAAAAAACAATTGGAAAGGAAGGAATATCATTGTTGTTCATAATAAAACTCGGCAACTCGTCAACAGCTACAGAGAAGTCGTGGTGGCTATAAAACTTAAAAGCGTGCGCGTACGCCGTTAAAAAAGGAAAGAGCATCACCTCACTCGTTTTTCGAAAAGTTAGAGAAAGAGAAAGAAGTACACCGGACAAACTTCTCCACGAGTAGATGCTACTGCATCGTGGCCACTCCTTCCCCTCCGTGAAAAAAAGTTTCCGAGAAAGTGAGAGAGAGAGAGAGAGAGAGAGAGAGAGAGAGAAAGAAAAGAAGCAAGAAAAAAGTTGCGCGCACACAAAAGGTAGCGGCCGTCAAAGCGCAGCGGTCGTTTCTTTTTCCATCTCCTCGTCCCCCTCTCTCTCTCTCTCTCTCTCTCTCTCTCTCTCTCTCTCTTTTTCTCTCTCGAATCTAATAAAAACTTTCAACTCTTCTCGTTTGCTAGGCTGAGCGCCGACGTGTCGCGCTTCTGAGTTTATTACTTTGACAGTTTAGTGGATTACATTTTAATTCCAAATCGTGCTTTCACGCTCCGTCCTTATAATCCATTCGCTCGCGGGTAACCCATTTTCTTTTTTACGTTTTATGTATATCGCACGCATCAGTCTTGGCACATTGTATTTGATCTGATTCGTAGAATATTTTTGTAACCGCGTTACTTCTTGAGTCGATTGCTACTCTTCCAATTTCAGTTATTTATTTAACAAACTGCCAAAATAATGCGTCTTGTGAATTTTTACTCGAATTATTCTTAATTATTTTAGTTGTGAGATTAATCGATCTACACGATTATGAATGCCTATTGTCGTTTTTCAAAATTTAAACATTTTTATAGTTGTTATTTTTAATGTTTTTCTATTATCTTCAAAATAATGGAAAATTTCTTATTCCTTACACGTTGAAGTTCTCTGAGCTTATTGCTAACGATGAAAAAGTAAAAGCGCGCTTAAAACTTCCATTATCTTCGTTTAAAGTTTTTTCCTGGCCATTGACACCGAGCTCTATACGTGCGCCAAGAACAATCGGAACTCTCAAATTGTTAATTAACAGAACGTTCGGCAACATCTCCATTGTATCTTTTTTACCCCAAAGGTTCCTCTCCCCGTACTTATCTCTTTTATTCGTGTTCGTAAGGCATCCAGAGTCCGTTAGACAATGGAAAACGCAATAGTCGCACAATTTTCGGCCTAATCTTCGCAATTGAAGAAAATTTTTATCGGTCATGCTTTATTATTTTTCTTTTAATCCATCGAGCTATTTTTTCTTTAGAGAAAGAGAATACGCAAGCCTTATTGCCTCCTTCTCATATTCCTTTAATTTTTCATCGAATATCGCCGGCAGGTATCCGAAGAGTTCTCTCTCGAACTCTTCGCGACGCCGGGAATTCAATTAATTTCGAGTGATCTCTCGCTCGCTTTGACGATACTCGCGCACGCGATACATTTGGGATTACGCTCGAAGACATTTTGAATCCTTGGGCGGTAGGAGCAGCGGCGAGGAAATGACGAAAATTATCTCTGGCATCTTATGAACCGCTCGAGGCTTTTCGTTATAAATGGCGCTTTTTTCTTTTTAATCAAACGAAATTATTCTTTCATTAATTAACGTTACAATAATTAACATTTGTTTGAATTTATTAAGTTTAGAATTTTTATATAATTTATCAGCAGTATTTTTAGCATTTTCAAATAAGCAAGCGTCAAATTTTCAATTTATCGAGAATCCGCAATGAAATATACGAATAATTTGATGACTAAAAACGACTCTGCAATTTTCAATTACACGTAGCTAAACTCCGCCGCGAGTTGAATTACAGTTTGGTGCAGATCAAATCATTTGTGCCGTTTCCCCATGAATAAACAACAATATAATTTCGTAATTCAGCGACTACCGAACGGATGGAGAGGAGGAGACCGCGTTCGTGATACGCAGAGCGGCAAGCCACTCGTCTTATCGATAACCGCGCAACTGCAACCGACGGTTCGTTATCAATCGAGCGCCCTGCTTCTAATTGGATGCGACACTTCAAAGTGACTAACTTTAAAACGTGCGCGCGCGCCTCCATGTGTCTGTGTGTGTGTCTGTGTGTGTGTGTGTGTGTGTGTGTGTATGTATGAACGAACAAACACGAGGCAAAATTCGCGCGTGTCAATTCCGAACAGAAGAGAGGGACTACACGGAGAGGGAGAGAGAGAGAGAGAGAGACAGAGAGAGAGAGGGGGGAGGAATGAGGAAGTCAAAGAGCCTCATAAGTTAGGCGACCGGTAAAGTGTGTACGTTTTCAGTCTTTCGTCCCTCGACTTTCGTCCCTTGAGAGATTGGCAGGGCCGTCGTGTGCTTCGTGATTCCCTTGGAAAGAAAGCTGACCCTTCCGTTTTTTCTCTCGCTTGCTTTCACCCTCTTAGTTCTTTGCTTTCTTTCTTCTTCATAGCCTTCTCTATATCTCCTTTTTTAGCTTAAGTATTTTTATTGGCTTGTACAGTTCCGTGACAAAATTATATCGAAAATAGGAAGTAAACAGAGAGAGAGAGAGAGAGAGAGAGAGAGAGAGACAGTTGTATCGTTTTGAATACATAACGCAGTTCTAGCTAATTTTGAAAAACGTATAGTGCGTATATTATCTGAGAGCACCACATATGTGCATTGAGAAAAGTCTGAAAAGCACGTGACAACCAAAGTAAAATCATTTTTTTGCTGTTACTTAATAAGTACGAGTTAAAGTGTAATTTATACAAAATAAATTTTAAAACCACCCACTTTGTACTTAAAAAAAAAAAGAATTATTTTATAGCTATAAAAGTAACAAAAAAAAAATGTGCTATTTACGAAATTACACCGAAAAATCTAATTTTCGTTAATATTTGATGTATCAAATAAATTTTTAATTTTCCTTTCTCTCTCTCTCTCTCTCTCTCTCTCTCTCTCTCGGGGCACTTTGCTCCGGCGCGTTCGTGTAGACAGAGTCTACAAGAACATCGTACATGCGGGCATGCGAGTTATTCCCCAGTTGGCCAGCCGCGTAATAAGAGCACATCCAGCAGACACGGCAGTCTCTGGGCCTGCGTGTGTCGTGAGTCACGACCCTTCGTAAGGAAAAGAGACGGAACGAAGACTCGTTACGCACCGCGAGACCTTTCCCCGTTTTCCCATCGCGAATCGATCCTCGTATACCGCCGTTCCTCCGCCCGTTTCCATTTTCTTCGTCCCGCCGTGTCTTGAGACACTTTCCCTTTTCTATTTGACGCGATGGCTGAGAGAACTGTTCGCGATCCTTGAAGCTGGGGCTTTCCGAAACTTTTGTTCCCGAAGCTGTTTGTATTTTACACAGTACAAGCTTTGCCGCTTTTAAATTAAATTTCGAAAGTACGCTTATCGTTACTCGGCTGTCAAATATTTATTTCATTACAATACATAATTATGCAGCAAGTACGATACACATTAACTTGTTACTTTAAGAAACGTTCTTTTGTGCAGCCTGTCATGCGTAAAATAATCTTACCGAACAAAAGTCTCTATCACGAGCGTATTTAAAAATTTCTATCCAATCTTTTAAAAGTAATATCGCAAAGTGTTCACAATTCATTCTTCTGCGTGTACGCGCATCATTTCTCTCGTGTCTCTCGCCTTTACGTTTTGCAATTTTTTTATTTGCTCAGTTTTTTCTGGAAAGTCGTATCACCCCGGAGATTTTTCTTTTCTTATTCCCAACTTTTTTCTCGGGCGTCCCTTATTAGTATTAAAACTCATTATTCCGAATATATTATTACCCATATTGACCGATTCATTCGTTCACGTGAACGACTTAATATACATAATATTTTTTATTGTCCTCGATGACGACGTCGATGCTATATTTGTTTTATCCATCCAAGAAATGCAAAGCGAAGTTTTTGAAAAAGGGGGAGAAGACTCTCGTTGAGTATATTGAAATAAATGTATAATTTTTTCATTGAAACTTATCTCTCAGCAAAAGCTTCGTTAGGGATTCCGGTGTGCAAAAGCAGAGAAAAAATAAAGTAGCGTATAATCAATCGAAACTCCTGCCCGACACTCTCCTCTTTTCGACGGAACTTAATCGATGCGCCAATCGCTACCCTCGAAATAAAAAGAAGCCACGTACAATTAATGGATAAGTGTAAAAATCGAGGTATCTCCGTTGCGCACGGAGAACCGTACCTCTCATTGCGTTAAATACATATAACATTACTTCATCTCAAAGTAGAGGATATAAACATGGCAGAAGAAAAAAAAACGAGTTTACTAAGTAGGAGGGGAGCCCGAGTAAAGGAAGAGGAAAGTAATAAGAATAGAAGAAAGTTATTGCGTTGAAACATTCGCGGGTGTACATCGGCGACACGAAAATGTATACGTATGCCTCGCATTTACGATCGATTTTCGGACGATCGCGTAAATCTCGACATCGGAGCGGAGCTGAGCGCGAGCACGTGTTTCCGTTTTATTGCTCACTCTTCGCCCGGCGTGCGTTGAGCTCGTCGCCTCGGTAAAGAATGAGCAAGAAACGATGCTGACGGAAAAGTTTCTTGCTGATTTCGACTCCGCGCATTGCCGCTATTCCATTTGTTTTTTTTTTTTTTTTTTTTTTTTCTTAGGATTTTTCTCTCTTTTTTCTCCGCTACGTTATACGAGTTTCTTCTTCTCACTTTGCCGTAGTAATGTATCTGTAAAATGTTATTGAAAAACGTACTTTTATTTCCAATAAAAAATTCAGTAAAATAAATTCAGTAATAATTATGTTGAAAAATAAAACATTCTTCTTGTGTGCGTTCGCAAAAAAAAAGAAAACGTTTCTCAAGATTAAAAATCAGCCATCAATCACTGAATAGCAAATCGACATCGCTAATCCATCAACTTCACAAAAGTTCCTTGAATGCATCTCGTATGAAAAATCAAACAAGGTTGAGAAAAATCTGTCGAGAGAAATTTGATACACTTTGGCGAAATGTAATAATTTATATTTCTATAAATTTACTTCGAATATCAAAATTGACATAAATCGTACTTTTATAATAAAAGAGAGCTTTAATAAAGAAGAAAATTAATAAATAAAATAAAATTTTTAAATTTTAATAAAAACTCAAGCATAATTCGTATACGATCTTCACTTTTTTAATTAAAAATCGGCCCCTCACCGTCCGCACCATAAAAACTTACTTTCGTACATCGGAACTACTCGTACGCCTTATCCTAACACTAATTCAAAAAGAAGGAGAAAGAGCAAGAGCGAGAAAAAACATTAGTTCCTCGACTCCTCCCCTAGAAAAAGGAAGCGAAGGGCCGAACAACGTCACACGTGGTTTCTATGGCGACTGGTGCAGATACGAGGCTTCTCGCGTGTTCGTATACCGACCAAGTTAGAAATGAAGAGAGAAAGAGAGAGAGAGAGAGAGAGAGAGAGAGAGAGAGAAATAAAGCTTCGAGAAAAGGCAACTCTCCGGCGAGGGTGGCAATCATCGAACGAAGAAAACCGCGCGTACCAAAATTCTTTTTTATCGATTCTTCTTCTCGAGAGATAGACGGGAAGATGTCGGATTACACGAGACGAAGGCTACAGCTGTATAATGAAACAAGGATGCACACGCGAATAGGCAGAGAAGGGTGCGCTAGCTCGATCGTATGTATCTTTGCACCCACACAAATATATACGAGTAGATATATATACGCGTACGTACATACGGGTATAACGTATGCTCCGGCGCAGCTTTATTGGGCACACGTGACCGATATACGGGATGTTGATGACGCATGAACGGGAGATTTATCTAATCGCGATATATTGCTTTCGGTTTTATACTATGGTTGGATTCTTTGTTGTTAAAAATCCGGATGTTTTCTTGAAATATAATGCTCACGATTAGTGGATTATTAAATGATCAACTTGGCTCGATAACGTAGTAGTAAGAGCTTTTTTAACCGACAATGTCGAGGAATAAAATAATTTAATCAAAGTGGAATTTACTTTTTAGTTGCTTAGATGAACGAATTTTCAAAAAAGGCTTAAAAAGTATTAAAAAGAAGAAAGATCGAAGCATACGAAGAATCGACGTATAAGACACAAAGTTGCGTAAATCCAATTTAAAGCAAGAGAGATAGCAGCCCTCGTAAATCTGTAAATTCGCTTATAAATAACAGAAAATAGCTAAGAAATAAAGAGAGAAAAAAAGAGGGGGGAATGGCGATAAAAAGTTGGGAAACCCGAGGCATCGGCTGTCATCGGCACTTTCCTCGGGACACGCACGCGATATATCGCGCCCGAGTTTAAAAGCCCAGACACGGAGAGAGAAAAAGCTCCCGTAGCTATATATCGAATACCCCAAGTTCTCATATATATATATATATAGAAGCTTTCTCTGCGAGAAGCTGCACTTCCTCTCACGATTAGCTATCGTGATCTATGCGCCAATTTCTTGTCTGTTCTGCGAAAAAATGCTTCTCGTTCCGCGTGTGCGTCATTTCGATAAAATATCGTAATGTATACAACATAATTTTAAATTATATTTGGAAAAAAAATTTTCATTCGCGAACAAAAAGTTACTTTCGTAAAAAGTTTATTGCGCAAGAGTAAAAAAGATGGAAAGAAGAAGAAGAAGCGTGTTTGGCTGGGAAGTTAGCTTTACCGTATTATTGTAGAAAGTAACTAGTTTCAACTATATACGAAGAAATGGGATAATGAAAAACGAGGAGGAAATTTAATTTTGTTCTCGATACCGATCTCGTCTTCTTATTATGACATCTGTTCGTCCAAAAGAAAAAGTCCCTCAACTTCGAGAGAGTAAGTGAGAGAGAAAAAAAGAGATAGTGAGAGAGACGGGAAGTAAAGAGTGTAAGCGAACGGCAAAGTAATTAAAAAGAAAATTGTAGCGACCAAGTTTTCCCCTGAAAAAAGCAGCAACTTCCAAAGTGCACCCAGACATTACGTATATATATATATATAAGTGTATTTATATGTATAGCTTACTGGTACAAAAGGGTTAACAGCGAGAATTCATTATTCTCATTGCCGGTGCGTTGCTCGATGGGGAGTAGAAGATCGGCCAAGAAAAAGATACAACTCTAGTTGGAAAATTTACGAGAGACACTTTACTCTGGCGCTTTTTTTTAAATGTAAGCCACCTACCGAGAAATTAAATCCACTCACTCGCCAGGAGAATAATTAATTCGCTATACGATAGACCAATTTTTCGCTCGACGCAACGTCCGTCCATGATATATCTTAGATAAGTAATTTTTACTCTCGCTGGGTGCTTCTGAAAACTCGTTTCCTCCCTGTTTTTCGTAGCACACGCGGGATATGTAAACGAGTATCAAGTCTGCTAGCAAGAATCAAAATTAAATTTCTTGATAGAAATTTGAGGAACTATGAAAAATAATATTAGGTAGTCATTTTATTTTTCAGAAAATTTTCACACACGAGTTGTATTTTAAAAATATTTATAGTGCTTTTGTATATATATATATATATATATATATATATAGTGCTTTTTTTTATTTTTTATTTTTATTACAAATTTATTTAATTTGACCATTTTTATTAATGCTACAATTAAAAAAATTTACTATGAGTAATATTTCGATTTTATTGTGGGTATAAAATAAAAATAGCGAACGGTCAATTATTTCAAACTGTAAAAATTTATCTTAAAATTATATCAAAGCAAAAAATAAAAAACTTTTTCGAATAATTCGTCGCTAAAGCCCGATTGATTAATGTATATTATTTATATTTGCGAATCCACCAAAAGCAGTGAGAGTTAAAGAAAACTCAGCAAGTAAGCGGTGGAAATAAGTCAAGTTTAATTTTGAATGGATTTGACACGAAAAAAGCTCGTCGCGCGTCGAAGATTTCCAATAGAGACAAAGAGGAGCAAAGGGGGAAAAGGTTGACTCGCTCGAAATATTCACTCTCGCGGTAGTCATGGCGACTCACGCAGGAGGCGAGTGACTCATGCGCACGCGTTCGTGGGTAACGCGTATACACACATAGGACGCGTAACCCGCGAATTCCCGAGGATCTCTCTCTCTCTCTCTCTCTCTCTCTCTGCTCCTCGCAACCCAAACAAGATTATTTATCATCGGGGTGCTCGACCGGGGAATTCCGACTGCTGCCCGCTCATTTAGGGACGCGGAAGCTTCGGTTCTCTTTGCCGCAGTCGGAGAGAGAAAGAGAAAAGTAACGCTTTTAATATGCGCTCCGTTTTTTTATCTCTTTTACACTTTCTTATGAGCTTAATGGTTTTTCATCGTCTTGTGGATTCTCGCACCGATTAATTTATCGTGTATTTCCAATTTCTGCACCAACGCCGTCGACGAGCTGAACAATTTAATTAATTCATTTACCTTTCTTTTTTTTTTTAACGTATATAAAGGTAAATAAATTATAGCCTTGCGTGGATACGCGATTGCGCGTGCATTTAAAGAAAACGACGTTAATCGATAAACTGTTTATCGTTTCTTTATAACGTGCACAAATGTAACAAACAAAATGAATGCCCCTAGTAAAGTAGTACAGCAAAGTCGAGCAATTGAGCAAACGACTGTTACGTTATGACAGCTTTAAATTTGAATTATAATACACGTATGTTCAATATTTTTTATTATTTCACCTCCGAAAAATTTTTGTCGAAGTTGATTGTTTCGCCTCGTGAATGTTTGTAGCGGTAAACTTATAAGCAAGCGACGACGGATGATGTAAAACAAGCGATTCGTTTTGATGTATTGTTTTGGATATTCGATTTTTAGCCTCATATTCCATCGCAATCGTTTTTCGCTCTTGATCCATTTCCATCGAACATTTCCAGCGCGCGATAGAAAATCTTTAAGTTAGAAAAAGTCTGACGTGCGTTACGGATTTGTCGGATCGAAATGCGTTACTATCACTGAATTCTTACACCGCACGACGCAGATATTTTCGAAAAGTTGGAAAGAAAGAAAGGTTAATAATCGATCAAAGTCGACGGATTAGTTATTATTATCAATACTTCTATTGACCCTTTACATAAATGTAAACGACTAACGGACGCTGGACCACTCGTTACTGAGCAACTTATATATGCGCGCGGAGCCAATGCAATCTCTGATATTGGAGTCGATTTAAGTTATTACTCGCTTTTTATACAATTCTCTCGTTTGTGCGCTTTATTATGTAAATATATATATATATACACATGAATTGTCATTGCAAATGATAAAAATGAATAGGAATAATATTATTTTTTATTCGAATTATTAATTAATTTGAAACTTACAATACGATTCCTTGGAATTCTTTGAAAACTACGTACCCGCACATATCGGTACATCCATTCGAACGAGTAGATCTCGCTTTAACTAGAACGAGTCGATAACCGAGCGAACTTTCAAAAGAAGGTGCTAGAGAGATAGAGAAAGAGTGCACTATCTCTAGTCGCGCGGGCTTTTCTTATCTCGCGGCGTTCCAGATTAGACTCGTCGCGGAATTCTAACGCGTAAAAATCGATAGCTGCTTTCTTTTTTTTCTCTGGGAATGCACAGTTTCACGCTTGCACACGGTTCGCTCGCTCGTATTCTCGTTTATTCAAGTTTCCTGCGCTCCTCGAATCATCTTTACCGTTCAGTGTTTCCGATAACGAAAGACTTTCCAGAAAGTCTATATATATATATATATACACACACACACAAAAGCGTTTACTCTTGCTCCTTCTCTCTCTCTCTCTCTCTCTTTTTCTCTTTCTCTCTCTCTCTCTCTCTCTCTCTCTCTCTCTCTTCAATTCCCGGCTTCATTATATGTTTATAATGCTCATTCACTCGAAATGTGTTCATTCAGCTCATTCATTCGCACCTTTATTTTTCTCTTCTCTTTGTTCATGTATATTATCACGCTTTATCTCATTGCCGCTCTTTTGCTGTGTATATGTTACTTTATTATACCAAATCTATTCTCATTCATTATTGTAATGGATTTTCAAAAAATTTTTTTCAACGAATTCAGCTCTTGTACTCGATATCAATTAATTTTGAAAATATATTGTCGGTGCTTTTGAATGAAGAATAAACAAAAAAATTTTAATTTATCAAGAATAACATTTTAATTTTTTTTTTTTTTTTTTTTTTTTTTTATAAAATTCAAAAGCTTGAACTCTTGTATTTTAATAAATAATTTAAAATGAAGCAGCTATTCTAGATACCAACATAAAAGAATTCTTTGTACCCATCACGCAATCCAGCCACTCTTCTCTCCTTTCATTGAATCTCGTTAATTTTATTTCGCTTCCCTTCGACTTAAGCCTCTTGCGTATTGTATATATATACAACGAAAACTAGTCACCACAAAACTCGGACCTTTAAAAAAAATTCCGAGACGAGTCTCTGATCGACATGTCAGCGACACGCGCGGCGCGTCTATCCCCGAGAACGCACACAAAGCCAACAACGGAGATAAAAGGGAGAAAAAAAAGAATTTTCACGTCTTTTTTCGCGCGAGTTTCTCGATCCCCAATGTCGTCGTGTCTTTGATTCGCGACAGCGAGCAGCTCGCATTGTTTCGACAAATAGGATTTTCCGAAAGAGAATCAATACGTCGAGTTTCTCCCACTCTCTCTCTCTCTCTTTCTCTCTCTCTCTCTCTCTCTCTCTCGACGAGGTGAGATGTTTACCTTTACTTGTCACCGAGCTGAAGATGGACTTTTGTCAGAGATGCCGAGTTGCCCGTATCTCGGCGAATTGGATGATCTACGCCAAAGTGGAAATTGTTCACGTATGGAGGTCGTATTTTGGTTTGAGTACGCGCGGTGCTGCCAAATAAACAAAGACCTTTTGTTTCTACATATGTACATACATCTTGACTGTCTTTCCGTCGATTAACCACGGAAAATGCACAAATTATTCGTTAAAAGGTAGTCGAAAAAAAAATACCCGCGGAATGGTTTTATGAAACTTCTTGTTTACAAAAGTACAAGCATTTTAAGTGTTAATTTCAATGCAAACTCCAAACCGAGAGGAAATTCGGTCGCCTTATTAAATTGACGTCGCTTACACGCGGAATTTCATACCTTCCATCTGCCTCTTCTTTAAAGTTAGGAACGCCTTTTGAGGAAGAAGAAAGCACCACGGCGGTGACCTCGCACAAAGGGAAAAAAGGTCTCTATGTTTCAATGTACGCGCGCAAGTGTGTATGTAAGCGTAAGAATTCACGTCTCATACTCCAGCCAGCGCGCGAGACGCTTTGTAAGCGTCGAAAGTGACACCTCTTTCGAATGAAAGCGATAAAGAAAGACGCGGCATCTTTAATATCCCTCTTTTCATGTATCGCCCTAACCCATTAAATTTGCTAATTTTTTTCGATAACATATATATAGAGAGAAAGAGAGAGAGAGAGAGAGAGAGACGGACAAACAGATACAGACAGAAATAGAGACATGTCGAGCGAAAAAAGATTCTGAAACTTTCTCGGGTTATATTTATAAATTCGTTTGTGTAGAGACAGCTTGAAACTTGAAAGCCTCACGCCGGTATCTTCTCTGTCGCCTACTTTAATTGCTCGGCATCCCGTTGCCTTGATTAATTCGATTTCAAGATGCTCGCGCATTGTATCCAAGCCTTGTGTAATTATTTACTTGAGATATCGAGACGAAGTGCAAAGTTTATCGCAAACTTTTAAACTGGCTCGAATCTTTTCGGTTTACTTTGGAAAATTATATTCCAAAGTTATATAATATATAGAATGATAATAATAAATATGAATAAATAATTTCAATAACAAGGAATGAAAAACGATCGGTTTTTGGTAAGGCAGACAAGGTCAGGCTGCGCAATTTCCGTTTGTTATTTCTTGGAATAATGAAATAACGAGGACGACGCATCTGCACGAAAAAGAATGATCTTAATGACGAGCGAGCGAGCGGCCGTGCTTTTTTGAACTTTTTCAAAAGACAACGCGTTGTTTGTACTTTCTTTTGACGAGCGTTGCCGCTCCTCGCTTCTTATACTAGTATATAATTGAATTGAGCGCTAACCGCTCGTCTACTCGATTTTACACATTTCTTAAGACAATCTACTACAATTAAACATCTTCTCAGTGAAATTTTAATTAAATTTTAATTAAATTTTCAATTTTTTTTTTTTTTTTTTTTCATTTTCTTTCTTCTTTCCGACAATTTCAAATAAATATAGCCCAATTAATTATTGATCAAATGATTCAGTGTCTCAAATGTTTGAAAAAACCTTAAAATAAAGAGAAAGTCCCTGGCTGATAGTATATCAAGGCTCATGAAAATAAAGCTATTCGATAAAATATTAAACTTGAATAAAACATGGAAGCAAAGCAATATGCGATAAAAGCTCGTTACAAACTTGCTACTTATTGCTCTCTTGTAAAGCATTTTTCGCAACTAAGGCAAAAATTAAAGACAGAGGGAAGCTTTCCGATGTATGTAAGCGCTCGCCTGTATGAAATCTTTTTCGTCTATTATTCGATACTACTGGAATGCGGGATTGTAACGGGAAAATAATTTTCTCACCGCGTATCAGCGCGCAACTCCGTAAGAAATAAAGGAAAAAGTACAAAGATTGTTACTAAATTTTAGATGCTCGTTATTTTGTTATTTCCGATCATAATAGCGCGAGCGAAGTTTTTATATTTTTTTTTTATTTTGCGTCTTTTAAAAAAAGTAACAAAAAAAAAAAACTGGATATTCTTACATACCGTGGTACGCGTACGATAATAATTTTCAATGGCTAACGGATCTATAGACGCTTTAAATAATATAAGCTTTAAGTAACTTTAATGTAACATTAGCTAAACATTGACCTATGAAAATTGAATCGCACGGCTTATTTAGCAAAGTTTATCGAAGCAGTAGCTAGCCGATTCCCTTTCGCGCTTTAGCGTTATAAACGCGAAGGTGCTTGGGTAGAAAGTAAGGAGAAGAAAGGAAGGTTCATTGTTTCCTTGTAATGATGTTTACGCGAAGCTTGGCTACACCTATCCTTCGCGCATATATTGCGAAATAATTAAAGCCGATCGTCTCGCTTTACCTTAAACGCACGGTAATTTTCAAAGATCTTTTGTTGAATTTCTCGTTATTAACGAAATAGCCTTGCAAATTCAATGCGACTAGCGCACCAAAAGCTAATTTCTCTTATCCGATTGAGCACGTTTCATCACGAACCCGTTAAATAGTCGTTAAACTAGAGGCGCGCTACGCTTAAACTGCTATTAATCGGCCTCCTATACGCATATTTCCTGCAAAAGATTAATCTATCGCAATAATGAGCGATTTAGCGAATAAACATCAGACGCGACTATTTAATTAGTAAATACTCGAGTCCGCGGGTTTGATATTCCGCGTAGAGCCGCATATAATTTACCAAAGTATATGCACTGAAAAAGCCGCGCAAAATGGAAACTACCGCGTATATTCAAAGTGAGCCGAAATAGCCGACGGGAGGAGGAGACATACGAGTATAGGAGAAGTACATGGGAGATAAACGGGCGCGCGGACCCGCGGAATAATGAAAACACGAGCAAACTCACTATATGCGAGGCAAAAATGTTAATGTATTTAAATGCCATGGCTCTCGGCTCGTGTATCATCAAAGGATACGGTTGAAAAAAAAATTAAAAAAGAGAGGAAAAAAAACTGTATCGCCACCCGTGGAAAATATTCGAGAAGAGTAAAGCGCCTGGAAAAATAGAAGGCGAAGAATGTGGAAAAAGGGAGGAGATTCATATCACGGGAGCATCAAAATTCCGGGTATATTCTCTCGTTCGTATAATTTATTAGCCCTCGCGCGACGTGTTCAACTGCACACGCTCGCGCACACACGCACACACATATAGTATACAACGTTGATTTTGAATGAAAAGATTGTGTGGACGAGATACCGTAATCGGCACATAATCGGTACACATACGCGCACAGTAGATGCATTTGCGCGATTGACCGAAACTTTGATTACGTGGGACGCAAAGAAATTTCTTCGTCGCGTAATAAACTGGCTATTTTTTTTCAAAATTCAACGCGCTGATTAAAATTCTTTCTTTATGCTTGCCCCAACTTTTTCATTTTACCGAATACCCGTGTACATATATCGTATTCAAATTCATTCTTTTATTGTATAGTATACTATTTACGAGTATACGTACGTAACGTATAAAAAAAATTTATTAATTTTAAATAAATTAAAATAATCTATTGTCATAATGATTTTTTTAAATATATTGCCGCCACAATAAAGATGCGAAAAAAACTTCGAAGGGCGATAATTTTCCGGGATCTACTCATCGTCGACTTAGTTTCCAGCTACGCAATTTACCGGCAAGCATCGATACCTTCGTTGCGAGTTGACCTTAAAAGGGTATTTTTGCGTACATATACTTTTTCATACCTATATGTATATGTGTATATCGTCCATCGGACCGTTTGCATTCATCAGCAGTCCACGTGACTTTCACGAGACGAGAGGGTTAAAAAGTTACGCAGTACGCGAGTTCGATGGGCGAGAGCCTCTTCAAAGGCCCCGTCGGCGGCCTTTTCACCGATCAAATCGACGTTTCTCTATGGGCTCTCTTGGATTAGCTCTCGTGCACTCGCCGCCGCTACAGCCAGTGTGTATCGATTCGTCGTTCGGATGCGCACCATCGCGTCATTATTTAAGCCGCACGACGCAACTTTCGAGCTTTTTTCTACCTCACCCATCTCTCGTTTCCCCATCCCGCCCCCTCCCCCTCGCTTCTGTCTCTCTCTCTGCCTCTATTTTATTTCTTTTCTGTTTTTTATCGATTTACTATTTTCGAAAACTCTTTTTTTAACGATCGAGTGATGGTTTTTTGAAATATTTTATTTGATTGTTCTTTAAATTGGGCTTTGATAAATTACTTTTGCAGCTTCGATTTGCTATATTAACTTCAAATTCTAGTTCTTTTTTTTTTGTTTTTTATGCTATTAAATATTTTAAATTAGTCTTCGTATGGTCAACAATTTCGCGATGACAAAATTAATCACTACTTTTAATTTACCAACGCAAACATCTTGTTAAACTTAAGTTAAAATTTGATTACGTAACCCGAAAGTTGCAAAAGTCAGACTTTGAAATCACTTTAAAAACCTTTAGAAAAAATCAACCCAACACGGGTCATTAGAAAGTTAACAAATAGAAAAGAAAACGAGATGCGGTAAAAGTTGCGTCGTAGTAGTAACGGCCGAAAACTTTTTCCCTGCCTTCTTGGATTTTCAACGAAATTAAGACGGGCACAAACAGTCATCCGCATACTTTTTATATTAGTCTAAAAAATAATACTGTAGAGTCTAACGATAAATAAATTACTTTTGACTTGGAGTGGAACATTCGAAAAAAGTTTGAGATCGGTTACGAGGAAAACAAGAACGAGAAGGAGAAAGCGAAAAAGGGAAAGTATCGAAATCGTCAAATAAAATACAATTTGCTCTTAAAATTAACTTTTGTAAACTATTCTTTAATTAAATAATTAACGATGCGATATTTGAGAAGACTTTATTTGATAAATATCGATTTCAGATTAAGAAGTACGTTAAAATTTGTCATTTTAGTTAGGAAAATAAAGTAAAGAAAGCAAAAGGAAAAGTAAAAGGAGGAGAGAAACGGTGGTACGGTATTTTTTTCGATCTCCGGTTTTAGTTGTGTCCAGAGATCGAGAAGCTTTTCTCTTTGAGTATTTATTCGGGAAAGCCGCGACGGCCCCGTTTTCTTTATCTACGGTTTCTCGGGCGAAAGGCACGGCTCTTAACCGTGCCTTGACATTTTAAGTGCTCCTTGCTACTACGACGAATTTACGAAGCACGGGAGAGAAAAAGCTTTCGGTCCTTTCTTAATCGATTTTTAATTCGATCAAGAAGGACACATAGTGGATTTGGCTTATCTACGGTCGTTCGTCGCTTGTTCTTTGAAAATATAGCGATGGTGAGAAAATTGGCGATAGGGTCGGTGCATGAAACTTTATTTAAGTTTTAACTACAAGCTTAAGACATTTATAGAATTTATTTATTTTATTAGATTTAATTAAAATTTATAAATATAGATAAAGGTAGAAATCGATGCACAATTACAATCTGTTTAATAATGATTTGATAATAATTAAATAATTAAATAAATAAATAAATAAATAAATAAATAAATAGAGAATTTGCGTTAATTTTATATCTATGAAAAATATAGTTAGCAACGGTAATTTAACGTCATTCATAATTAGCAATTCCTGTCGCACTTATGGAGTCATCGTCGAAAATGGCATCACGCATTCTCGTGAAGCACGACGACAAGAGGCTCGATAACGAGGCTCGAAAGAAGAACGATCGAAAAGAGTGCACAAGCCGCCACCCCCGCCACCAAGGGGAAAGAGAACAGAAGGGATGAAGAATATAAGGGGACTTTAAAAGCGTCGAAACGCGCGCTTCCGAAGTCCGACCAATTAACGACGCCGTCGTCGCTGCCGTCCTGTCACACGTAGCGACGTTGCTCTATACATACACGTATGCGTGGCATATGCGCTCTCTCTCTTTTTCTCTAGGTGCATTATTACGAGCCCGGATAAAGGGGGCGATGGTTAAGCGCCACGCGGAGTTGAGGACAATCGAGCTCGAGGAGGAGAGCCTCTCTCTTTCTCACTTTCACACTCTCTCTTTAGCGCGCACGCCGAGGGCTCTAGAATTATCGCGCTACGACGCCCCGTTTTCCATCCCCCCCTTTCCGCCCCTGCCCTCGTTCTCCTTCTACTCCTCTTTCCTCTTCTCTGTAACCTCTTTGGATTGCTTGCACGGGCTTTAGAAGGCAGATAGGGCGGGGGGTGCATTCCGGTACGATGATCGCATTCTTGTTGTCATTCTCTTTCTCTCTTTCTTTATCTCTCTCTCTCTCTCTCTCTCTCTCTTTCTCTCTCCTCTCTCTTCCGTTCTTTGTAGAAATGAGATTTTGAGGTTAAATGTTAACGAGGACTCCTTGTTGCAATTACTTTGATCAAAAGTGCATCGAGCGTATATCAATAAGTTTTTGATGTTAAAGGAAAAATATAACTTAAAAATGAAAAAATTGTTAAATTTTTTGTTCCTAAAAAATGATTTTAATACTATAAACCGAAGCGAGAATTAGTTAGCCCCCAAAATTTTGTCTCGCCAAATCCAAATTACCTCGCGTCGGCACCTCGATTCCCAAACAGATAAGCATAGACGGATAAGCACAGTTCGACGATTATCTCTTCTTTCGCATCCTCAACTTGCAGAAGACAGAGTAAGAGGGAAAGAGCGAAGAGGGAAGGAGGAAGAGCACAAGAACAATGCGAAATTTCTTGCGCGAGTGCTTCCTTCCTTTGGATTTTCCTTTGGCGCCAAGCCTCTCGGAGGCTTTTCGAGAAGAGCGAGTTTTGATGTCGAACAGCGGGGAAAACCTGCACGAGCTATTATATTTTTCCCGCAGCGTATAAAAGTGGACGCGGTAGACGTTGTTCAACTTTACGTAGGCTTCGCCTTTTCGGATTCTCGTGCGGTGCGCCCGTATACACGAACACGTACGTACATATACCTATACATATACGTCTATATATGTACATATTCTCCACCCGATAAAGCTCGCCGGAAAAAATCGCTCTTCGTTTCGAACGAAACTTTTCTTAATGCAGTTTTACGCTTGTAAAAGCTCAAATAATTATGGCTTTACTTATATCGGATCTTTTCATGTTCGCTTTAAGTGATAAGAACTATTACTAAGTTAATTCTTTTAAAAAAATTTAAGGCGTAGTACTTACATACGTACTTCGAGTTAGTTTAACGAGGTGAAATTTTTGGATAAAATTTTTCATTGTATACAACAATAACGATCGATTGAAATGAAAACTTTCATATTAAAGTACTTTTTTAAGTCGATGCCTCATTGTTATTATTTTTATGCGCTACAAATAATCAATAATTACGATAAGATAACATAAATGATTTTTATATATCAATTCATTCATTCTTAATTAAATAAACAATTAACGGGATGGAAAACAAAAGCAAAGCTTCCCTAAACAATGCACCCCTTCACAAAAAAAACAAAAATAAATAAATAAATAAAATAAAAAATAAAATAAAAAATAAAATAAAATAAAATGGAAGAAAGAAAAATCTCGAATTCAATTATTCACAGCATCCGATCGCGGCAATCGCATAGGTAGCCAGAGGGCAGCGAGCGGCAAGAAAAACAGAAAGGGGAGAAGAGAAAGAAAAAGCGTGCGCAGGGATACAGAAGAAGCGACGGAGAAAACCTGTATCCCGGGCTTCGATTTCCCGTGAGCTTTCGCTTTCCAACTTTCTCTCTTTCTCTCTCCCTCGGCGTACACGAATTTTCCACGGCTTCTTATTCCTCCTCGGCTTTCGCCCATTATTCACTCTCTCTCTCTCTCTCTCTCTCTCTCTCTCTCTTTCTCTTTATATCAATCTCTCTTTCTCCCTATCTCTCTCCGTCTCTAGAGCGCGCCGATATCAGCGCTTGCAGAGAATTAATCATTCTTTTTCTACTTTCTCCCTCTCGTTCTCTATTTTTTTGTCGTCTCCCATCTCCCGTGCTTAATAATGGAACAATAAACGCCGTCGTCGTTACGAGCTGACCCCTTCATCGATTCGGCTCCCGAGCTTCCTCGTGCAGGATTTGCGGCGAATTACGCGGCTCTCTCTCTACATTGCTACGTCGTCTCGACGCGCAAGCTGCGATTGTATTTTCGGTCGTATCGGCATTTTTCATCTATTTCCATATTTGAGAGATATTTGCGCGATAGCAATTGTTAGCGAGCTTCGCTTAACCGTTGGTAATTATTAAATACGGATGATGTTAACTTTGAAAGATCAAACAGTAATTGCAATTTTCGAATAAATAACTTTAACGATTTAAAATAATATAATTCTAAAATATAATGTGACAACCATTTAATTATAACAAAAAGGATATTATTAAAAAGAAAATATTAAAATTATTTTTCTCAAAAAGACAATATCTACCGAAATCCGTCTTCACAACCTTAGAAATTGAAACAATCACTTTGAGCTGAGATTAAAAAGCTTGACGAAAGAAAATCTGGAGCACTGAGTCAGCTTGGAAAAAAAAAATAAAGAAAAAAGAGTTGAGTTCTTGCAAGGAGAGACATACGAGAGATACGAGAACGTCATCTAATTATGCCAAATGGTAGGGTTAACGAGCCGTTTTACCAGGAACTTGTGCAAAATGAAAACTCTGCCAACGATGTATACATACACATATATACATACATACATACATACATAAATACACATATAATTGAAGAAAGCGTCGCGTACTAATTATAAAAAAATCGAATCTCAGAGTCTCTTTCGCGTAACCCGCTGAGCGAAAAAACGCTCATCTTTCTCGCTCTATCTCACCAAGAGTGCGGTAAAAAAAAAGATCCTCGGTGTGAGAAAGAGAATTAAAGCGTACGCACGCGTGTAAGAAAGAAAGCTGCATAACATTCGGGCGTGGCCGCGAAAGGTATAAGAGAGAAACGTTAATCCGGCTAATGGGTCGGCGTTATCTTACTCCTCTCGCGGTTTTCCCCATTGTTCGCGAGTCTGAGAGAGAGAGAGAGAGAGAGAGAGAGAGAGAGAGATAGAGAGAGAGAGAGAAAGAGAGAGAGAGAGAAAGAGGGAGAGAGAGACAGTGAATTTCGAATTCGAATGACCGCGAATTTAGCGCCCTGAACTCATCGAGCTCGTACGGCCCTTTAATTAACGAGTCTCTTCTCTCTTACTACATTCGCGCATATATATACACATATCTATACATATAGATATCCAGCAAACAAATGGCATCCCTTTTATTTTACTCGAGTGGAGAATGAATCTCTTGAACGAAAGAAGCCGCGACCGAATGCGTTTCGTCTTTTTCCTCTCTCTTTCTTTCACTTTAAAAACGACGATGATTAGAGAAATCACTAGTCAAAGAGTTAAATCTCGAGCAAATTCGAGTATTTTATACAAATAATTTACATTTAATTGAAATTAATGTGATATGTTTTGAAATAATTATTGTTATACATACACACACACATATATATAAGTATATAGGTACAGTATAATAGAAGAGAAGGAAAAAGTTAAACTTTTACAATTGTTTTACTACGTACAGAAATTGAATTTCCCCAAAATTGATTCCCCTTTCGTATTTCGGAATAGCGCGAGAACCGCGCAATAATTTTAACGAGTCACGATGAACCGAGTAAAGTTATAACCCTAACGGTCTTCCCTCTCTCTCTCTTTGGTTACAGATGCTGCCAGCTTTGGTGAAGATGCTCAAGCCTCGAACTAATTATCCGGAAGAAGCCTACTCGAAACTTTAGACACCACCGACGTCGCTGCAAACACTCCGGAGTAAGTCAATATAGATACTTTACTTTTTATATAATGAATATTTTATAATAAATTCGTTGTCGTACCAACAATGACTATTTGTTTATCGTATTTATCACTTATTTTATCGACACTTATTAATTGTTCTTTTTACAATTAATTAATTATTTTGGAAATTAATTATTTCACGATAAATTAGAAAATTTATGAATAACAATTTACCAAATAAATTTAATTACCTCAAAAGTTGAGATAACATTTAATTTTACTGAAAATCTTACTTAATAATTGTTTCACCAACCTAAGACGAATTAATTTATTTCGCATTGAATTAACTTCCTCGCTGTAACTTTATTGAAAAATACAAGTTATACGCAAACTTATTCCTCAAAGGCTGAGTTAAACTTCTTGTTTTTATACAATACCAAAAAGCTACGCGCACTGCACGTATTGGACAGAAAAAGCAGCGCGAGATAATCCATGCTAGCGACAAAGGTGCGCGTCTCGATTAATTAGAGGAGCTTTTAATAAAGACGCGCTCTCATCGCGCGATATGCTGATTTCGATGCTGGTGGCTTCCCGCGGCGTCGCCGTTTCCGTCCTCTTCTCTTAAGATCCTTGCTTTTCTTTCCCCCCCTCTCTCTCTCTCTCTCTCTCTCTCTCTCTCTCTCTCTTTGATCCGAGTCTCTCTTCTCCAGGATTTCCGATAATTTCACAGAGTTGAAGGGATAGACGTTTCCACGGTGCCTCGGATGACGCGGTAACTCGATTCTACAACGATCACGGCAGGGCCAATATTTCGGTTATACGTGTACGCTGTACTCGATCGAAGATTCGCTTAGCGAATTACTTTGAATGGATAAAGTGATTCGATCAACGGTAAATGGAGAAATCATTGCTTTGATATTACGGCTTATCCGTACAAATATCGATCCATAATTCATATCATAATAATGTCAGGTTTGGAAAATTTGACAAAAATTAACAAAAAATCGCAATATATTTTGCTCTCGATCCACATAAAGCGAAAGAACAAATAAAAATTTAACCGACTCGAGCGACTTTTCCTAAACGACGCAAATATTTGGCCTAACTGTGGTAATTGTTTAAATTCTACGCTTAATTTAGCGGTTCCTCTTACTCTGGCTCTCTCGCTCTTTTTTCTGCACTTGGAAAAACCACCGGCAAAGGACAGTAGAGAGTCGCTTGAGCTTAATATTATGATGGCAGAAAAAAAATTATTCACGGGTAAATAGGCATGTGATTGTACATACGTAAAGAGGCATCGATGATTGAAAAAGAATAATAATAATAATAATAATAATAATAATAATAATAATAATAATAATAATAATAATAATAATAATAATAAAGAATTAGAAAAAAAAAGTAAAACAATGTTCTTAGATTTCCAACGCGTAAACAATTGTTTATTAAGTGACGTTTAAATCTCATGGTTAAAAGGTTTTATTGAAAATGCTGATTAAACGAAATTATTGACTATTCCCTGTACATTTCTACGTCTTACCAAACTCGAATAATTCTACTGATAAAACATAATGGCAAGTACTGCAGGTATCTTTGTTTTTTTCTTCCTACGTTATCGATAAAAATTCCGCTGATTTTACGAAAAACAACTGACTCATTTATTTCGTTTAGCAACAGCGGATCAAATGTGTTTTTTCTCCTCGTAAAAAAAAAAAAAAAACAAACAACTGCTCGCAAAAAAACGCATTTGCAACTCATCGACTATTACAACACATCTTCATCTGCAAATCATGCACCTGCTTTCACATATATATATATATGTATATATGTATGTATGTATGTATGTATATACTTGCACTATCGCACGTGCGACAAAAGGTTTGAATTTATGAGGCTTGAGAAACTCAAGGAGGGCTTTTACGAAATAGGAGGGAAGAATTTACGAGGCACTTTAGCTTCAACGCCCTCTCAGTTTTCGAGAGTCTTTCTTTTTTCCTTCTCTCTCTCTCTCTCTCTCTCTCTCTCTCTCTCTTCTTTCCGCGCGCGCTTTTCCTCTTTTTTGTATTATTGGCGTCAATCGATTATAGAACTGGCTACTTTTTTCCATCTTCTCAAGGATTTTGAAATCTTACGTGTATATACGTGTCTAAGATCGACCCTCATTTTTCCCCTGACTTTTCCATTTCCCGTGCAAGAAAGATAAGCATCTGGTCCGGCAGGATTTCGAAAGTGGGCGAAGCGTGAAACAAGCTCGAGCATACACCTATCTAAACTTTAATGTATGCGAGAGATAAAAAACTAGAATTTAGGAAAAATACGTGAAACGCCATTCGACAATATTTTTCTTTTATTCTTTCCTTATAATTAACAGACTTTTTTTAATTATCACACGTTCATTTGTTTACGAATAAATTTTTCCATCATACGCGTATTTATTTTATTTGTAAATTAAAGTTCTCGCGCTAGATTTTATCGTCTGTGTCAAAATTATATTTTCAAATAACAAATCTCCTTCGTTTATACATTTTTTCAAAGAACCTTTTGTACGATTATCCGATTTTTCCAAGAAAATAAAGTCACACTTAAAACTTCCTCGTCGCCGGAAGAAAAAAATGAAGACGGAGAAGAAAGCTCGACAGGTATACAGAAAGAAGCAGGAAAAATAATCTTACGTGGCTCGAAAGTGAGGTTAGGTTATGCGTCGTCTCCCCCTGTCAAGTGTACGTAGGACGAGTGTAGAGAAAATACGAGCGATCGTAAATTTTGCGCGTCCTATGGGAAAATGAGAGAGAGAGAGAGAGAGAGAGAGAGAGAGAGAGAGAGAGGGAAAGAATTAACAAGAGAATGGGGAAAGAGGCGACGTTCGCAAGGGGAATGAAAAACAGAACGTATAAGCCAATGGACGTTTCGGACGACATCGAGGTGCGCGATTCTCCTACACCCCGACGGGAGAAAAGTGGTCTGGCGCGTGAAATTTTCTTACGGGCGCTACCTTATAATTTCCTGTTTTTTAACGTTGCATTAAAAATTTCAATGTCCGCCGTCGTCATTGTCACGACCTGCTCGCTAAAATATTTCAAAGCTACATTATTTGTGTACATATATATATATATATATATATACGTATATAAATTTATAGGTATATGCTTGAATTAAATCGCTCAGCCACATTGGCATACTTAACTCGATAAATTCCAACGATTCCAATAACCCGAGTGTTGAACGTTAAAAAGCTATCAGGATTATTAAAATAATGCGTTCGAGCGCAAATTCGCTCGGTGATTTACATCGATCGACGGGGGTAGGAATATGTAGATCCAACGAAATTAGAAAAAGAAAAATGAAAGACTGCGTAAAATAAGCTTTAACGTCGACCTAATCATATTTTAAACTTTTTTTAGCTCGAATTTTCTCCGGGTAACCAAGCGACGCTATCGCAGATTTTTATATCTGGTTTTATGACGCAGTTAAATTCTGCCTTCCAACTGCCTCCCATCTAGTTGAGCCGGCTCACCTGAGATTTATGTATATAACGAGCCTTAATTAAAAAAGCCTAAAAAGGGAAATTAGAAAAATAAAAAATATATAAGAGGTGTAGGAGGTTCAAAGGGTTAAGAAAAAGGAGCGGCGGATGCGTGAAAAAAAAGGGTACGTTTTTATGCGCTGGAGGGAGAGAGAGAGAGAGAGAGAGAGAGAGAGAGAGAGAGAGAGAGAGAGAGAGAAAGAGAGAGAGAGAGTCGAGTGGCTGGATGCTCGGTTGAAATGGAGCAAAAATACTCGAACATTCCCGCGGCGTTCGCGCACTTTATCTCTTGCGCGCCGTTGCCTCGTCTCCTCCTCGATTTTTCTTTTTCTCCCATCGAGCTTAAAGACAGCCTCCGCGCGTCTCTCTCCCGTGCTTCCTTCTTCTTCCTTTTTCTTCCCAGTCACCGGAAAAGAGAAAGATATTTATCTTTATACCGGTGCATGTACCTAACCTTTGCTGTTTAAGCTCGCTTTCTCGCTTTTTCTGCATTCCAACGGCTCGACAACCCGTTTGAGATACTTTCGAGAAAAATATAATATTATCCCATTGTTAATTTAAAATCGCAACAGATTCAAATTTTAATTTTAAATGGCGTGTATTATCATGTAATAATAATATAATAGTATTATTCGATTAAAATAAACAAATGAACTTTGTATAAATTAAATATAAATTTCAAGGGCATTAATTATTAACCAGCCACGCATTTCCAGGAGTCAGAATGTCGATGAGCGGTAGCCTGATGGGCTACGAGAACAACAACGACGTGAGCCAGGCGAAATGCAAGAAGCCGCTTAAGGCGTTACCGGTGGTAACGAGCGTCAACGCCGCCGGAGTGACGTCCACGGCTACGGGGAACGGTGGGATCGGATCCGCGCGCTCGCGCAAACCCACGCCGAGGTCGTACATGACGTCCGCTGGACGTAAACGCGATTCGTGCGGTCGCGGACACGTCAACGGCTTATGGTCCGTGTGGTACGGCATCATTGCCGTTGCTTTCCAGGCTTACATCGCCGTTAGGTGCACCAGGAGATTTATCGGTAACTTTTATACGAATTTTTTTATGCGTGTGCGCGTGTGTTGTGTGTGTTGTGTGTGTGTATGTGCATGTGTATTGACTAACTCTCGAAGATATTTACCAGTGCTTTTATTAATTTCTTCAATTTTTCTTTTTTTTTTCCTTCTTTTGTTGCGATTAAAAAACAAAATGTGGTTTAACATATATAATATTAACATTTAATTTTTTATATATTTACTCGATACCTACAAATGCACTCCGTTGTGCATGATAAATATTTACTCTTCATTTACTTCTTTGAATGAATTATAATTCGTTAAAAAAAATCGTTAATATGCAGTGGTAAAGTGCCAGGAATAACATTCACACACAGTCACACCCACATTAAAACGTTGAAACATAATTCTCTCGGAAAATCTCTTCCACGCGTGACACATTCGTTCGCGTATAGAGCGAGAAGGAGTCATTCGCCTAGTCGAGATCGTTAGCTGTCGCGGGTAAAATGTAAGGAAAGAAAAGAAAAGCTTTTCGAAAGGGGAGAAAGAGGAAAGCATTAAATTACGAGACACTGAAACTTGCAGGCGAAACGCGACGCACACGTAGACTTAATTAAGGTACACTCAATTAGTGGATGCCCTGTTATACGTATGTGCACGTATGCGTTGACTAAGGGGCCAAGAGGAGAAAAGGACTTCGGACCCTTGGCGCTCTACTATACAGCTCAAACAGTTTCCAAACTTTTCCCATAATCCGGCAGCTTATTTCGGGCGTCCCCTTCTCTTTCTCTCTCACGCCCTAACACGATTTTCCTTTTATCGATTTCTTTATTTTTTCATATCGGATTCTACGAATACTTTCCGCTCACGCGAACAAGAAAT